>JBBPBX010046539.1:0-26557 GCA_038048925.1 Garcialebias charrua | reverse complement strand
GGATTAATTACTAGCTGGAAACGTCTCTGTGAACTTTGTGGATGTCTCAGGCAGCAGCGGATTTATCGCCGATCGTGCCAGGCCGCCGTGCGAACACCTCCGGCCGGCCTGGCTACACCTCCGGCCTGGCTAGCTCCAGAAGCTAACACTGGAGCTAACACGGGAGCCGGCCTTTTGAACACTGGTGACCAGGATCGCATCATATGGATTAATTACTAGCTGGAATAGCTCTGTGGACGTCTCAGGCTGGAGCAGCGGCTGGAGCAGCAGCTGCAGATTGATCGCGCCGCCGCTCCAACACTAGCTCATGGCTTGGCTAGCAGAAGCTAGCCAGCTAGCTAACACAGGTCTGGAGCAGCTGCGGTGGCTTGCCGGCCCCCGCGCTGCTTGGCCCGAAAACAATCAACGCATGGCAACCTATGTCGGCTTTGACCATCTCAAAGTAAGAAAATATATTTTTATTTATTCTGTAAATGTGAATAGCAATGTTTAACATTACAGTACACTACTGTACATGCTTAAATGTGTGCGCGCGCTCCGTTAGCATGATAAATAAAGGTTGAATGAATGAATGAATGAATAATTTTTTTTTTAAATATAATTTTCACCCCCTACCTACGAACGGATCGAGCTGCGAACGGTTCTTAGGTCCCAAACTCGTTCGTAGGTCGGGGGTTCCCTGTATATATATATATATATATATATATATATATATATATATATATATATATATATATATATATATATATATATATATATATATATATATATATATATATATATATATATATATATATATATATATATATCGTAAACACCTTTTCAGGAAAAAATAGTAACAGCCATCAAACAAATAAATATTAACTTCTTCTTTGTAACACTGAACATGAAATATGAATTTTGAATAGAGGTCATAGAAAAGCAAACTGAAAGAGGCATTTTGAGGTACTTTGACTTGCTCTTTTATACAAAATCTAAAACTGACATATTTATTCTTGATATATTATAGGTATGTGAAAGTAATAAGTATGGCATAATTGTATATTGTTTATAAATACTGTATGCATCTCATTTTCTCTCATTGTTTTTTGACTGCAGGGGCACTTTCTGTTTCTCTTATTGTAATGCACCATGTATGAGCCACACAAATCTTTAAGAGAGAACTAATGTTGACTGGTTTGACCGCAGTACATCAGATAACATTTTACATTTGTGTGTGTGTTAGACAGGACCATCCTACGGACGGAAATTTATGACGGGATACTTGTCATCTATTGGGATACATGCTGGAGAAACCAGAGTCGGTAGGGTCTTAAGAGAGGTGCACCAGCCTTACCATCAGTTGTGACAACATGTGAGTGAATCTGGCAATTATATATTAAACAGTGTAACAACTCAAACACTGCTTTTTATAATAGATTTTTAAAAATATGTATCCACTTCACAGGAACAAACACACCCACACCCCACTGAACATAAGAGGATCTGCAGTGGAAGTGGTCTCCAGCTACAAGTACTTGGGTGTACACCTGAATGATAACCTCAGCTGGAGCAACAACACCACCAGCCTGATCAAGAAAGGTCATCAGAGACTCTACTTCCTCAGACGGCTGAGACGAGCTGGTCTGAGTAGCCCAGTCCTCACCTCCTTCTACAGGTGTGCAGTGGAGAGCATCCTGTGCTCCAGCATCAACGTGTGGCATGGAGGCTGCACAGCTGCAGAAAGAAAAGCTCTACAGAGAGTGGTGAAGGCTGCACAGAAGATGTTGGAGTCAGTCTCCCCACCATCACAGACATCTACACCTCCAGATGCAGGAAGAGGGCCACCTGCATCATGAAGGACCCCACTCACCCAGCACACACATTCTTTGCCCCACTCCCTTCAGGACAGAGGTTGTGGAGCATTAAGTGTAGAACCACTAGACTGAGGAACAGCTTCTACCCTGAGGCTGTTAGACTCATGAATAAATAACCAGAATAATCTCTGCAAAATATCACATCATGTTGCTGCTGCTGATCTGTTTCATGTTGATGCTGATCTGATTCATGTTTCTGCTGATCTGTTTCATGTTGCTGCTGATCTGTTTCATGTTCATTGTGCACATCTGCTCACACAGCTGCTGTGTGGAGTAATGGTTTTCTATGATATTAGTGCTGCGTGTATTTTTTATTTAGTGTAATTTTAGTTGATGTTTTTCTTAGTCCATATCTTAGATGTTATTACTGTATTTCTTTTACATTTTAACTGGGACCCTGTGTACATAATCTCCTTTCATCACATGTACCACATGTGGTGCAAATGACAATAAAGATTCTCTGACTCTGACTTTATTTCTAAAATCATTTTTCTCTCAAATTAAGGAAAAAAACAGACATTAACTAACAGAAATAGCAGCTAGAAATAATTTTTCTCCAGTCATTTTTAATTTGAACGAGATTTAGCCTACCAGAAAGCCAACACTTATCTTTGCAGGAAGTTTTCTTGTCCTGCTATCAGCTGCTTCCATCCTTTAATATTAGTAATAAAAATTATAAATATATATGATGTGTTGGTGGCTGACTGATAATTTGTATTATTATTTAAATTTGTATTTGGCAGGTTACATGACCAAATCTAGATTCTGTCAGCGATAAAAAAAAAACTGTAGGTTATAACACCCCACACAAGACCAGGTTTATTTTGTTAGTGGAGGGTTTATATTTATTTATTTATCACCAGGAGTATTAAAATGAGTTATAACCGTGACAAGATAGTAGGACTCGTTTCACAGAGAGATGCGCCTTGAAGACGGTCGGATCCGCCTCTCGGGTGTCAGTGCGCGCTCCCGACACAGGGGGAACTGATTCTCAGCTGCTTGAAGCTACCCCACCCACGTCAAAACTTAAAGCAAATAGTATGAATGGTTAGTGCTCCGTGCTGGTTTGACGTGTGTGGAGTGTCAGCTTCACGCAGCTCAGATTCTCACGTGGGAACAGAAATTCGCACAGCACCAGGAGTTTATTTCCGGTTCCGCCATAAGCTCCCGTGTTCAATTAACAAAATAAAAGCTTGTCTTTGGTTTAACCAAAAACCAAAACGTTCCCCTTTTTTATTTTTGCTATTTCTGTTTTTCTAATTTTGTTTTTTAAAAATGAAATAACGAAAATTCTTTTAAAAACCGTTTTTGTAATTTCGTTTTAAAACAAAAAACGGAATAACGAAAGCTTGTTTGGTTATTTCGTTTTTATTTTGAAAGGAATAACCAAAGAACGAATGATACACGGATTGAGGTGACATGAGATTGACAGATATTGACAGTTCAGAGGGGCTTGGCAGAGGAGTGTGTTGACTGAAAGGAATTTTGGGAATTACCGGTAGTTGTGTGGAAAAGTGAGTTTCAGCAAGTGAGTTTCAGTAAGTGGATAGACCACCAGGGAAGACACACACACACACATGCGCGCACACACACACATACACACACACACACACACACACACATACGGCTAGGTGGAACAGTGGCCGTGTTTCCATCAAGGTTTCTTGATGCGCATTTTGAAGTATTGCATCAGAAAAGGTGAATGGAAACGGCACAATTCGAATTAACTTCCTCTAATTCGCAAAAAGTTGATACGCTCGCTTGAGGTGGTTTTTGGGGTTTTTGAATCAGAGCAGATGCGCAAAACGAGAGATGGAAACAGATTTGCCAACTCAATTCTGCCGTAGCAAACATTTACGTCACGTGACTTCGTCTCCGGACAACATGTAACATCGCTAAAACTAGTTGGCATGACAGAATAAATGCCCAGCTAACCTCGTCTGTGCCCAGCACAGGTCACATGACCCGAGGTCAACTGACGGACCGACAGAGGTCACATGACCCGAGGTCAACTGACGGACCAACACAGGTCACACCACATGAAGTCAACTGATGGACCGACACAGGTCACATGACCTGAGGTCAACTGACGGACCGACACAGGTCACATGACCCGAGGTCAACTGACGGACCGACATAGGTCACATGACCTGAGGTCAACTGACGGACCGACATATGTCACACAACATGAAGTCAATTGATGGACCGACACAGGTCACATGACCTGAGGTCAACTGACGGACCGACACAGGTCACATGACCTGAGGTCAACTGACAGACCGACACAGGTCACATGACCTGAGGTCAACTGACGGACCGACATAGGTCACACAACATGAAGTCAATTGATGGACTGACACAGGTCACATGACCTGAGGTCAACTGACGGACCGACACAGGTCACATGACCCAAGGTCAACTGACGGACTGACACAGGTCACATGACCCGAGGTCAACTGACAGACCGACACAGGTCACATGACCTGAGGTCAACTGACGGACCGACATAGGTCACACAACATGAAGTCAATTGATGGACCGACACAGGTCACATGACCTGAGGTCAACTGACGGACCGACACAGGTCACATGACCCGAGGTCAACTGACAGACCGACACAGGTCACATGACCTGAGGTCAACTGACGGACCGACATAGGTCACACAACATGAAGTCAATTGATGGACTGACACAGGTCACATGACCTGAGGTCAACTGACGGACCGACACAGGTCACATGACCCGAGGTCAACTGACGGACCGACACAGGTCACATGACCCGAGGTCAACTGACGGACTGACACAGGTCACATGACCTGAGGTCAACTGACGGACCAACACAGGTCACACGACATGAAGTCAACTGACGGACCGACACAGGTCACATGACATGAGGTCAACTGACAGACCGACACAGGTCACATGACCTGAGGTCAACTGACAGAACAACACAGGTCACATGACCTGAGGTCAACTGAAGAAATGACACAGGTCACACGACATGAAGTCAACTGACGGACCGACACTGGTCACACGACATGAGGTCAACTGACGGACCGACACAGGTCACATGACCTGTGATCAACTGAGGACCGACATAGGTCACACAACATGAAGTCAACTGATGGACTGACACTGGTCACACGACATGAGGTCAACTGACGGACTGACACAGGTCACACGGCATGAGGTCAACTGACGTACCGACATAGGTCACATGACCTGAGGTCAACTGACGGACTGACACAGGTCACATGACCTGAGGTCAAGTGACGGACCAACACAGGTCACATGACCTGAGGTCAAGTGACGGACCAACACAGGTCACACGACATGAAGTCAACTGACGGACCGACAAAGGTCACATGACATGAGGTCAACTGACGGACCGACACAGGTCACATGACCTGAGGTCAAGTGACGGACCAACACAGGTCACATGACCTGAGGTCAACTGACAAAATGACACAGGTCACACGACATGAAGTCAACTGACGGACCGACACTGGTCACACGACATGAGGTCAACTGACGGACCGACACAGGTCACATGACCTGAGGTCAACTGACGGACCGACACAGGTCACATGACCTGAGGTCAACTGACGGACCAACACAGGTCACATGACCTGAGGTCAAGTGATGGACCAACACAGGTCACACGACATGAAGTCAACTGACAGACCGACACAGGTCACATGACATGAGGTCAACTGACGGACCGACACAGGTCACATGACCTAAGGTCAAGTGACGGACCAACACAGGTCACATGACCTGAGGTCAACTGACAAAACGACATAGGTCACACGACATGAAGTCAACTGACGGACCGACACTGGTCACACGACATGAGGTCAACTGACGGACCGACACAGGTCACATGACCTGAGGTCAACTGACGGACCGACACAGGTCACATGACCTGAGGTCATGTGATGGACCAACACAGGTCACATGACCTGAGGTCAACTGACACAACGACACAGGTCACATGACATGAAGTCAACTGACGGACCAACACAGGTCACATGACCTGAGGTCAACTGACAAAACGACACAGGTCACACAACATGAGGTCAATTGACGTACCGACATAGGTCACATGGCATGAGGTCAACTGACGGACCGACACAGGTCACATGACCTGAGGTCAAGTGACGGACCAACATAGGTCACATGACCTGAGGTCAACTGACAAAATGACACAGGTCACACGACATGAAGTCAACTGACGGACCGACACAGGTCACATGACCTGAGGTCAACTGACAAAACGACACAGGTCACACAACATGAGGTCAATTGACGTACCGACATAGGTCACATGGCATGAGGTCAACTGACGGACCGACACAGGTCACATGACCTGAGGTCAAGTGACGGACCAACACAGGTCACATGACCTGAGGTCAACTGACAAAACGACATAGGTCACACGACATGAAGTCAACTGACGGACCGACACAGGTCACATGACCTGAGGTCAACTGATGGACCGACATAGGTCACATGACCTGAGGTCAACTGACGGACCAACAGGTCACACGGCATGAGGTCAACTGATGTACCAACACAGGTCACATGACCTGAGGTCAACTGACACAACGACACAGGTCACATGACATGAAGTCAACTGATGGACTGACACAGGTCACATGACCTGAGGTCAACTGATGTACCAACATAGGTCACATGACCTGAGGTCAACTGACACAACAACACAGGTCCCATGACATGAAGTCAACTGACGGACCGACATAGGTCACATGACCTAAGGTCAAATGATGGACCGACACAGGTCACACAACATGAGGTCAACTGACGGACTGACACAAGTCACATGACCTGAGGTCAACTGACAGACCGACACAGGTCACATGACCTGAGGTCAAGTGACGGACCAATAGGTCACATGACCTGAGGTCAACCGACAAAACGACACAGATCACACGACATGAAGTCAACTGACAGACCGACACAGGTCACATGACCTGAGGTCAACTGATGGGCCGACATAGGTCACATGACCTGAGGTCAACTGACGGACCGACACAGGTCACATGACCTAAGGTCAACTGATGGACCGACACAGGTCACACAACATGAGGTCAACTGACGGACTGACACAAGTCACATGACCTGAGGTCAACTGACAGACCGACACAGGTCACATGACCTGAGGTCAAGTGACGGACCAACACAGGTCACATGACCTGAGGTCAACTGACAAAACGACACAGGTCACACGACATGAAGTCAACTGACGGACCGACACAGGTCACATGACCTGAGGTCAACTGATGGACCGACATAGGTCACATGACCTGAG
Organism: Garcialebias charrua; assembly: GCA_038048925.1. Taxonomy (NCBI): domain Eukaryota; kingdom Metazoa; phylum Chordata; class Actinopteri; order Cyprinodontiformes; family Rivulidae; genus Garcialebias; species Garcialebias charrua. The sequence goes on along the minus strand of JBBPBX010046539.1, from coordinate 19,369 downwards.
GTCAACTGACGGACCGACACAGGTCACATGACCTGAGGTCAAGTGACGGACCAACACAGGTCACATGACCTGAGGTCATGTGACCTGTGTCGGTCCGTCAGTTGACCTCAGGTCATGTGACCTATGTCGGTCCATCAGTTGACCTCAGGTCATGTGACCTGTGTCGGTCTGTCAGTTGACTTCATGTCGTGTGACCTGTGTCGTTTTGTCGGTTGACCTCAGGTCATGTGACCTGTTGGTCCGTCACTTGACCTCAGGTCATGTGACCTGTGTCGGTCTGTCAGTTGACCTCAGGTCATGTGACTTGTGTCAGTCCGTCAGTTGACCTCATGTTGTGTGACCTGTGTCGGTCCATCAGTTGACCTTAGGTCATGTGACCTGTGTCGGTCCGTCAGTTGACCTCAGGTCATGTGACCTATGTCGGCCCATCAGTTGACCTCAGGTCATGTGACCTGTGTCGGTCTGTCAGTTGACTTCATGTCGTGTGATCTGTGTCGTTTTGTCGGTTGACCTCAGGTCATGTGACCTATTGGTCCGTCACTTGACCTCAGGTCATGTGACCTGTGTCGGTCTGTCAGTTGACCTCAGGTCATGTGACTTGTGTCAGTCCGTCAGTTGACCTCATGTTGTGTGACCTGTGTCGGTCCATCATTTGACCTTAGGTCATGTGACCTATGTCGGTCCGTCAGTTGACTTCATGTCATGGGACCTGTGTTGTTGTGTCAGTTGACCTCAGGTCATGTGACCTATGTTGGTACATCAGTTGACCTCAGGTCATGTGACCTGTGTCAGTCCATCAGTTGACTTCATGTCATGTGACCTGTGTCGTTATGTCAGTTGACCTCAGGTCATGTGACCTGTGTTGGTACATCAGTTGACCTCATGCCGTGTGACCTGTGTTGGTCCGTCAGTTGACCTCAGGTCATGTGACCTATGTCGGTCCATCAGTTGACCTCAGGTCATGTGACCTGTGTCGGTCCGTCAGTTGACTTCATGTCGTGTGACCTGTGTCGTTTTGTCAGTTGACCTCAGGTCATGTGACCTGTGTTGGTCCGTCACTTGACCTCAGGTCATGTGACCTGTGTCGGTCCGTCAGTTGACCTCATGCCATGTGACCTATGTCGGTACGTCAATTGACCTCATGTTGTGTGACCTGTGTCGTTTTGTCAGTTGACCTCAGGTCATGTGACCTGTGTCGGTCCGTCAGTTGACTTCATGTCGTGTGACCTGTGTCGTTTTGTCAGTTGACCTCAGGTCATGTGACCTATGTTGGTCCGTCACTTGACCTCAGGTCATGTGACCTGTGTCGGTCCGTCAGTTGACCTCATGCCATGTGACCTATGTCGGTACGTCAATTGACCTCATGTTGTGTGACCTGTGTCGTTTTGTCAGTTGACCTCAGGTCATGTGACCTGTGTTGGTCCGTCAGTTGACTTCATGTCATGTGACCTGTGTCGTTGTGTCAGTTGACCTCAGGTCATGTGACCTGTGTTGGTCCATCACATGACCTCAGGTCATGTGACCTGTGTCGGTCCGTCAGTTGACCTCAGGTCATGTGACCTGTGTCGGTCCGTCAGTTGACCTCATGTCGTGTGACCAGTGTCGGTCCGTCAGTTGACTTCATGTCGTGTGACCTGTGTCATTTTGTCAGTTGACCTCAGGTCATGTGACCTGTGTTGGTCCGTCACTTGACCTTCAGGTCATGTGACCTGTGTCGGTCCGTCAGTTGACCTCATGTCATGTGACCTGTGTCGGTCTGTCAGTTGACTTCATGTCGTGTGACCTGTGTTGGTCCATCACTTGACCTCAGGTCATGTGACCTGTGTTGGTCCGTCAGTTGACCTCAGGTCATGTGACCTGTGTCAGTCTGTCAGTTGACCTCAGGTCATGTGACCTGTGTCGGTACGTCAGTTGACCTCATGCCGTGTGACCTGTGTCGGTCCGTCAGTTGACCTCATGTCGTGTGACCAGTGTCGGTCCGTCAGTTGACTTCATGTCGTGTGACCTGTGTCGTTTTGTCAGTTGACCTCAGGTCATGTGACCTGTGTTGGTCCGTCACTTGACCTCAGGTCATGTGACCTGTGTCGGTCCGTCAGTTGACCTCATGTCATGTGACCTTTGTCGGTCCGTCAGTTGACTTCATGTCGTGTGACCTGTGTTGGTCCGTCACTTGACCTCAGGTCATGTGACCTGTGTTGGTCCGTCAGTTGACCTCAGGTCATGTGACCTGTGTCGGTCCGTCAGTTGACCTCAGGTCATGTGACCTATGTCGGTACGTCAGTTGACCTCATGCCGTGTGACCTGTGTGAGTCCGTCAGTTGACCTCATGTCGTGTGACCAGTGTCAGTCCATCAGTTGACTTCATGTTGTGTGACCTATGTCGGTCCCTCAGTTGATCACAGGTCATGTGACCTGTGTCGGTCCGTCAGTTGACCTCATGTCGTGTGACCAGTGTCGGTCCGTCAGTTGACTTCATGTCGTGTGACCTGTGTCATTTCTTCAGTTGACCTCAGGTCATGTGACCTGTGTTGTTCTGTCAGTTGACCTCAGGTCATGTGACCTGTGTCGGTCTGTCAGTTGACCTCATGTCATGTGACCTGTGTCGGTCCGTCAGTTGACTTCATGTCGTGTGGACCTGTGTTGGTCCGTCAGTTGACCTCAGGTCATGTGACCTGTGTCAGTCCGTCAGTTGACCTCGGGTCATGTGACCTGTGTCGGTCCGTCAGTTGACCTCGGGTCATGTGACCTGTGTCGGTCCGTCAGTTGACCTCAGGTCATGTGACCTGTGTCAGTCCATCAATTGACTTCATGTTGTGTGACCTATGTCGGTCCGTCAGTTGACCTCAGGTCATGTGACCTGTGTCGGTCTGTCAGTTGACCTCGGGTCATGTGACCTGTGTCGGTCCGTCAGTTGACCTCAGGTCATGTGACCTGTGTCGGTCCATCAATTGACTTCATGTTGTGTGACCTATGTCGGTCCGTCAGTTGACCTCAGGTCATGTGACCTGTGTCGGTCCGTCAGTTGACCTCGGGTCATGTGACCTGTGTCGGTCCGTCAGTTGACCTTGGGTCATGTGACCTGTGTCGGTCCGTCAGTTGACCTCAGGTCATGTGACCTGTGTCAGTCCATCAATTGACTTCATGTTGTGTGACCTATGTCGGTCCGTCAGTTGACCTCAGGTCATGTGACCTGTGTCGGTCTGTCAGTTGACCTCGGGTCATGTGACCTATGTCGGTCCGTCAGTTGACCTCAGGTCATGTGACCTGTGTCGGTCCATCAATTGACTTCATGTTGTGTGACATATGTCGGTCCGTCAGTTGACCTCAGGTCATGTGACCTATGTCGGCCCGTCAGTTGACCTCGGGTCATGTGACCTGTGTCGGTCCGTCAGTTGACCTCAGGTCATGTGACCTGTGTCGGTCCATCAGTTGACTTCATGTGGTGTGACCTGTGTTGGTCCGTCAGTTGACCTCGGGTCATGTGACCTCTGTCGGTCCGTCAGTTGACCTCGGGTCATGTGACCTGTGCTGGGCACAGACGAGGTTAGCTGGGCATTTATTCTGTCATGCCAACTAGTTTTAGCGATGTTACATGTTGTCCGGAGACGAAGTCACGTGACGTAAATGTTTGCTACGGCAGAATTGAGTTGGCAAATCTGTTTCCATCTCTCGTTTTGCGCATCTGCTCTGATTCAAAAACCCCAAAAACCACCTCAAGCGAGCGTATCAACTTTTTGCGAATTAGAGGAAGTTAATTCGAATTGTGCCGTTTCCATTCACCTTTTCTGATGCAATACTTCAAAATGCGCATCAAGAAACCTTGATGGAAACACGGCCACTGTTCCACCTAGCCGTATGTGTGTGTGTGTGTGTGTGTGTGTATGTGTGTGTGTGCGCGCATGTGTGTGTGTGTGTCTTCCCTGGTGGTCTATCCACTTACTGAAACTCACTTGCTGAAACTCACTTTTCCACACAACTACCGGTAATTCCCAAAATTCCTTTCAGTCAACACACTCCTCTGCCAAGCCCCTCTGAACTGTCAATATCTGTCAATCTCATGTCACCTCAATCCGTGTATCATTCGTTCTTTGGTTATTCCTTTCAAAATAAAAACGAAATAACCAAACAAGCTTTCGTTATTCCGTTTTTTGTTTTAAAACGAAATTACAAAAACGGTTTTTAAAAGAATTTTCGTTATTTCATTTTTAAAAAACAAAATTAGAAAAACAGAAATAGCAAAAATAAAAAAGGGGAACGTTTTGGTTTTTGGTTAAACCAAAGACAAGCTTTTATTTTGTTAATTGAACACGGGAGCTTATGGCGGAACCGGAAATAAACTCCTGGTGCTGTGCGAATTTCTGTTCCCACGTGAGAATCTGAGCTGCGTGAAGCTGACACTCCACACACGTCAAACCAGCACGGAGCACTAACCATTCATACTATTTGCTTTAAGTTTTGACGTGGGTGGGGTGTCAGCTTCAAGCAGCTGAGAATCAGTTCCCCCTGTGTCGGGAGCGCGCACTGACACCCGAGAGGCGGATCCGACCGTCTTCAAGGCGCATCTCTCTGTGAAACGAGTCCTACTATCTTGTCACGGTTATAACTCATTTTAATACTCCTGGTGATAAATAAATAAATATAAACCCTCCACTAACAAAATAAACCTGGTCTTGTGTGGGGTGTTATAACCTACAGTTTTTTTATCGCTGACAGAATCTAGATTTGGTCATGTAACCTGCCAAATACAAATTTAAATAATAATACAAATTATCAGTCAGCCACCAACACATCATATATATTTATAATTTTTATTACTAATATTAAAGGATGGAAGCAGCTGATAGCAGGACAAGAAAACTTCCTGCAAAGATAAGTGTTGGCTTTCTGGTAGGCTAAATCTCGTTCAAATTAAAAATGACTGGAGAAAAATTATTTCTAGCTGCTATTTCTGTTAGTTAATGTCTGTTTTTTTCCTTAATTTGAGAGAAAATTTACTTTAGAAATAAAGTCAGAGTCAGAGAATCTTTATTGTCATTTGCACCACATGTGGTACATGTGATGAAAGGAGATTATGTACACAGGGTCCCAGTTAAAATGTAAAAGAAATACAGTAATAACATCTAAGATATGGACTAAGAAAAACATCAACTAAAATTACACTAAATAAAAAATACACGCAGCACTAATATCATAGAAAACCATTACTCCACACAGCAGCTGTGTGAGCAGATGTGCACAATGAACATGAAACAGATCAGCAGCAACATGAAACAGATCAGCAGAAACATGAATCAGATCAGCATCAACATGAAACAGATCAGCAGCAGCAACATGATGTGATATTTTGCAGAGATTATTCTGGTTATTTATTCATGAGTCTAACAGCCTCAGGGTAGAAGCTGTTCCTCAGTCTAGTGGTTCTACACTTAATGCTCCACAACCTCTGTCCTGAAGGGAGTGGGGCAAAGAATGTGTGTGCTGGGTGAGTGGGGTCCTTCATGATGCAGGTGGCCCTCTTCCTGCATCTGGAGGTGTAGATGTCTGTGATGGTGGGGAGACTGACTCCAACATCTTCTGTGCAGCCTTCACCACTCTCTGTAGAGCTTTTCTTTCTGCAGCTGTGCAGCCTCCATGCCACACGTTGATGCTGGAGCACAGGATGCTCTCCACTGCACACCTGTAGAAGGAGGTGAGGACTGGGCTACTCAGACCAGCTCGTCTCAGCCGTCTGAGGAAGTAGAGTCTCTGATGACCTTTCTTGATCAGGCTGGTGGTGTTGTTGCTCCAGCTGAGGTTATCATTCAAGTGTACACCCAAGTACTTGTAGCTGGAGACCACTTCCACTGCAGATCCTCTTATGTTCAGTGGGGTGTGGGTGTGTTTGTTCCTGTGAAGTGGATACATATTTTTAAAAATCTATTATAAAAAGCAGTGTTTGAGTTGTTACACTGTTTAATATATAATTGCCAGATTCACTCACATGTTGTCACAACTGATGGTAAGGCTGGTGCACCTCTCTTAAGACCCTACCGACTCTGGTTTCTCCAGCATGTATCCCAATAGATGACAAGTATCCCGTCATAAATTTCCGTCCGTAGGATGGTCCTGTCTAACACACACACAAATGTAAAATGTTATCTGATGTACTGCGGTCAAACCAGTCAACATTAGTTCTCTCTTAAAGATTTGTGTGGCTCATACATGGTGCATTACAATAAGAGAAACAGAAAGTGCCCCTGCAGTCAAAAAACAATGAGAGAAAATGAGATGCATACAGTATTTATAAACAATATACAATTATGCCATACTTATTACTTTCACATACCTATAATATATCAAGAATAAATATGTCAGTTTTAGATTTTGTATAAAAGAGCAAGTCAAAGTACCTCAAAATGCCTCTTTCAGTTTGCTTTTCTATGACCTCTATTCAAAATTCATATTTCATGTTCAGTGTTACAAAGAAGAAGTTAATATTTATTTGTTTGATGGCTGTTACTATTTTTTCCTGAAAAGGTGTTTACGATATATATATATATATATATATATATATATATATATATATATATATATATATATATATATATATATATATATATATATATATATATATATATATATATATATATATATATATATATATACAGGGAACCCCCGACCTACGAACGAGTTTGGGACCTAAGAACCGTTCGCAGCTCGATCCGTTCGTAGGTAGGGGGTGAAAATTATATTAAAAAAAAAAAAATTCATTCATTCATTCATTCAACCTTTATTTATCATGCTAACGGAGCGCGCGCACACATTTAAGCATGTACAGTAGTGTACTGTAATGTTAAACATTGCTATTCACATTTACAGAATAAATAAAAATATATTTTCTTACTTTGAGATGGTCAAAGCCGACATAGGTTGCCATGCGTTGATTGTTTTCGGGCCAAGCAGCGCGGGGGCCGGCAAGCCACCGCAGCTGCTCCAGACCTGTGTTAGCTAGCTGGCTAGCTTCTGCTAGCCAAGCCATGAGCTAGTGTTGGAGCGGCGGCGCGATCAATCTGCAGCTGCTGCTCCAGCCGCTGCTCCAGCCTGAGACGTCCACAGAGCTATTCCAGCTAGTAATTAATCCATATGATGCGATCCTGGTCACCAGTGTTCAAAAGGCCGGCTCCCGTGTTAGCTCCAGTGTTAGCTCTGGAGCTAGCCAGGCCGGAGGTGTAGCCAGGCCGGCCGGAGGTGTTCGCACGGCGGCCTGGCACGATCGGCGATAAATCCGCTGCTGCCTGAGACATCCACAAAGTTCACAGAGACGTTTCCAGCTAGTAATTAATCCATATGAAGCCATCCTGGTCACCAGTCTTCGTCCGGCTCTCGGCAGCTAACCTAAGATGGCGTCCGGTGTTCTACATTAATTTGTGACCGGAGACCCCAGTGACTGAACCTAAAATAGCGTCCGGTGTTCTACATTAATTTGTGACCGTGTAAACTGAAGACCTACTTCCTGTTGCCCAAGATTGCTCAAAAATTGCTCAAAAATGATCAGAAATGATCTTTTTTATCATAATAGAGCCTTTAAAACAACCAGAGCTGCAACAAAGGGATGTACACATGAAATTAAGAACATTTAAACACAAAAAAAAAAAAAAAAATTTTTTTTTTTTTTTTTAATACAGTAATTTCATATTTTTATTAAATATGATATGTTCGTAGGTCCCGTGGTTCGCAGGTCGATGGGGTCGTAGGTCGGGGGTTACCTGTATATTAGAGGTGTAACGATACACAAAACTCACGAGACGAGACGAGAAAATCACAGATCTCGCGAGAACGAGACGAGATTTTAACATTAGTTCAAGAAAACTTCAAAGATCGGTTTTATGCCGCAAAAAGGCTTTTATTCTGTTTTAACATGTATTACAAACCCAACTGATGTCTTCATTTTACTGATTGAATCTCCTTAGACCTTAGAACGTTCAACTTTGTTAAAAAAAAATAGATATTCACGCAGGACTTTCCAAAAATTGAACATAAATATCCGCATCAGCGCTGAATCTGCAGCCGTCACTCACCAGTGTTGCCAGATTGGGCGGTTCACCGCGATTTTCCTTCTGCCTTTTGCGGGTAAAGAGTGCTTTGGGTGGGTGGGACTCTATCTGGCAACACCGGTCACACCGGTGTTTACACGCGTGTCTTTACATTCGGGGCAGCGTCGGCAGCGCCGGGACCCTCCATCAATGTAGAGGCGTCTCGTCTGCGGCACCGGGACCCTCCATCAGTAGTTGGGGCGTCTTCTATAGCAACTTCATCCGGCGAAGCCATGCTGTCCGTGACGCTGACTTGCTAGGGGCTCTGCTAGCGCTAGCATTAGCATCTCGCGAGACAACGTTACCTCTCAACGAGAGATATCGCGGGAGTTTAATATCGCGAGATCTCGTACAACGAGATCTCGTTACATGCCTAATATATATATATATATATATATATATGTATGTGTGTATGTTAGTGTGTAAGCATATATACACACACACTTTTGTTTAATCAATCAGCATTTTCAATAGAAGTTATAGATAAGCAAACTGAAATTAGCATTGTGAAGTACTTTGAATTGCCGTTTACCCCAAAATCTAAATTAAAACTATGACATATTTATTCTGGATGTATTATAGGTACGTGAAGGTAATAGGTACGAGATAAATGTACATTGTTAATAATTATGCCTCTCTCTCATTATTTTATTGTTTTGGCCTCCAAGAGGACCCCTGCTGGTCCATTACTGTAAAGGGTGAGGCATAGCTCCGCGCTAGCGCTAGCGCGAGGCCACGCGGCGCCACGCTGTGCGAGCTCCGCTTGCACAAGCCTTTGAACGCTCGCGCGAACGCGCCAAGCTCAAATTTTACGACCGCTCACGCGCGCGGTGACTCACAATAAACTGCCCTGGTGGCGGACTGTTTTGTGTGACACACAAATGAATTAAATTCCTCTTCTTCATCGCTGATCGGGCCTTTTCTTTTGTTTTTTTGCCAAAAGTCAAGTGATCGCTTGAAGCGGTCACCATTCACTTCCTCCTCCGATGAGGAGGAATGAATGAACTTGTCACGAGTGAACTAAACTCATGTCCAACGTGGATGCGCAGGTTCTAAACATTTCCTGGTGTGCTTGTCTGCTGTGTGGGTTGAAGGACCAGCGCTCCCTGTTTTAATTTTAATTTTTAGGACTTTTTTATTAACATATAAACACAGAACAAAGCTGCACAGCCCTCTGCCTTTTCTTCAGACCCGACATTCTTCTCAGACCCGACCTGTCAATCAAATCAGTAGGCTGTCAGCAAATGACCAATCAGCGACCTCAATTTGTCCCGTAGCTAAACGCTCCACCCTGCTTCTGCTCAAATGACATCAAGTATTTGGAGCGAAAACGTTGGAACCACACGCTGCTTCACGCTGAGCTCTGCTGTGAACCCCCCACGCACAGCACACACGCGTGGCGCGGCGCTCGCTCCAGCGCGGAGCTCTGCCTCGCCCTTATCGCACCATGTATACACAATGCCTAGAGAAAGCTAATGTCAGCTAGCTTGTATTTACAAGTTTTGCTCATTTTATCGCAGTATATTGTCCATAAACTTTGGTACGTACTTGGTAAACTGAAAAAAGTACAGCACGTTCCAAATCGGCGTCCAACTCGTTGTTGTGTCTTCGCAAGTTGTGCTCCATACAAAACCTTCTGACACTCATTACCGAGTAATGTGGAGCGCCATGGCGACGCAAAACATTACTGATTTCAGAGTGTGGTTTTCCTCTCTAAAAAAGTTTGATAATCAATGCAGAAAACGGTTCAAGTGCAGCCATTGAATGTTTTGTTTTTATTCCGTCTTCATCTGCTGTAAAATTTATTCTTTGTCGACTTCCGGTACGCCATTTCCGGTATCGCTACAAATTAAAACAACAAACGTATTTACGCATAAACCAAATCTCACCCTTTTTTTATTTTTGCAATTTCTGTTTTTTTAATTTCGTTTTAAAAACGAAATAACGAAAAAAACGTTTTTGTAATTTCGTTTTAAAACGAAAAAACGGAATAACCAAAGCTTGTTACGTTATTTCGTTTTTATTTTGAAACGGAATAACCAAAGAATGAATGATACACGGATTCACCTCCACAACTCAATCCTGCCTAAAGGCACGAAACCAGTTTGTGGTGTTTTGTCCATCCATCCATCTTCTTCCGCTTATCCGGGGTCGGGTCGCGGGGGTAGCAGCCTAAGTAGGGAGGCCCAGACTTCCCTCTCCCCAGCCACTTGGAGCAGCTCCTCCGGGGGAATCCCAAGGCGTTCCCAGGCCAGCCGAGAAACATAGTCCCTCCAGCGCGTCCTGGGTCTTCCTCTGGGTCTCCTCCCGGTGGGACATGCCCGGAACACCTCACCAGGGAGGCGTCCAGGAGGTATCCTAACCAGATGCCCGAGCCACCTCAACTGGCTCCTCTCGATGGTGGTGGTGTTTTGTTTCTCAACTAAAACGCAGGCTCAGACAGATTCACAAACAGAATAATAGTTTTAGTTCAGAACAGCTAGGCAACAAGCATTCTTCTTTTAAAGTAACTTTGCAGAGAATTTCCTGTTGCTCTCTCCAAAATAAAGTACAAACAACTGGTTTTGTCAGTCAGGTCTATTTTAAAAATTTGTCAATGTCTTCCTAAGTTGTTTTTTTCTCATTCATGCGTGCATTCAATGTCACATACATACACAAAACAATTTTAAAACAATCTGCGCACCTACCCATTTTTAGCTGAAACCGCACTCCGTATCCAATTCCAGATTTTTTGACTAGATTTTTCCTCACACATATAAGTTCTTGGTAAAAACCGTATCCAATTCCAGATTTTTGACTAGATTTTTCCTCACACATATAAGTTCTTGGTCAAAATCAATCTTAAAGCTCTTTATCCTATCGTTAAATAGTCGTGTACATCATACTATTAACTTTGAAAAATAGGAACATCACTTTTTAAAATCATGAGGTCTAGGTTCAGCTTTGAACTAGTTCTGTACCGTATTTTTCAACGTACAAGGAATTCCCATTTATACTCACTGCTTGTTAATGTTTTAGTTTTAGTTTTAGAGTTGGTGTAAATTTTCATACTCTTATACCACTATGCAAAAACTCAGGACAGTGTTAGTTTTACTATTTTATGCTTATGTCTATTATTATATGTTTCAGTGTTTCAATGTTTAGATGTTTACTGTTGCACCGAGGGACTGAGAGAAACGCAATTTCGGTCCTGTGTATGTCCTGTACAGTACATATTGCAGATCTGACAATAAAGTTGACTTTGACTTTGACTTTGACTTTGTTAAAGAGGAACTACTGTAAACCCAAAATTAACTTTTTTTAGCTGATACACTCCCTAGAATGTGTTCAAAATGTTATCTAGCACTATGGCTGTGTTTAGTTTCACATAATTGTGCGTATCTGTGTAAATCGGCAAATTGGCAATAATTTGGTCTAAAAACATGTTTACGGTAGTCCTATGGGTTGAACATAGGTGTTGCACCTTAATTTTCATATTGGTCAGGACTGTTCACTCTGATATGTCTTGTACACTCTGACGTCACAAAGGTAGTTCAAGCAGAGCCAATCCCTGCAGAGATGAGAAGGTCCTGCAGCTGTGCATACCTTATATGGAAGTGCTACATTTCACTCCTGAAAAGCTTTCTTTTTTTCTTTTCATTTTCATTTTTTTAAGCCTTTGGTTTTGGATGGAATGGATGGAATAGATAAATACATCTACATGTTTATTCTTTGTTGTTGCTTGGTGTATGTTGTTGGCTAGAGGTTTAATTTGTTTTAGGTTGTTGCTGGTGGAGGCGTGAACAAAAGCACAACTCTACCTCCACCCCTCCTTGTCTCTCGAGACGCCCATTTTCAGGGAGATTTTGGAAATGCTTCTGGGGAGGAGTTACCGATCCACAGGGTGTGGAGTTCCTCTTTAAGTGTGTGATTGTTCAGTTGCTCCGTCAGGCTGCCACGGTGGCATTGATTTCAGGTCTTTGCTGGCCTGGCAGAAACGATCGATCCTCCAGGTCTGTGAGATTAGCCATGCACATGGACTTTCAGCTTTACCTTCTTCAAAGGCCATCGTGGGCAGGTGTGAGGATTATCCGTGTCACGGCACCAAGAAATGATGGGTTTTCAGATCAAACCCTGCAGCAACATCTACTAAAAGGAATCACACAAATGACAACAGTTAGCATTTCATTTAGCTCTTTGCAAAGGGGAAACGTCTCCTAAAAAAGTCGGATGACGAGTCCGCTTTTGCAATGGTCATTTCAGTCTTTTATTCATTTTGGTGGGTAGCAGTTTACAAGAAAAACAGGTTCAAACAACTTTCACACAATGGCTCTTGGTCAGTTTTGGCCAAACTCAGGACCAACAAGTTCTGAAACAAAGGAAACATTCTTTGGTACTTCTGTTATTTCAGTAAACAACATTGTTGTGTAAGACAAATACCTTTGCAAGGAGTTGCAAACAGATTGAGCTTTGAGCTGTTTGTAAAAGTAATGTTCAAAAGTTATAATGATCAACATTAACTTACATCCAACAGTTGCCAAGGCACAACACCATGTGGTGATGAGAAGAAGTCCCACAGGTTGTTCCTCACTGCATAGGCTGTTCTTCCAGCATTCCTTGTGGCACTTGTTCTTCTTAACGAAGTCTCTAGATCATTTCCAGCAACCTGCCTCCATTCTCCTATACGGATGGGAAACAAGGAAAGCAAATGTTATAGTGGGCGGGGTGTGTTGTACTGAACGAGCTACGATATAAACTGTACATACCCTTACCAAAAAGAAGTATACTTTAAGTATATGTTGTTAAGTATACTTAAGTATATAAAGTATATGTCTCTAAGTGTACTTTTAAGTATACTCGCAGTTTACTTACAATATACTTTTTTGGGACTAAATTGGCCCATTTTAGTATACTTAAAGTATACTAGTAGTACACTTTTAATTAGACTTCCAGTGTACTTATAGTGTACTTCAAGTTCATATTTTTAGTTTATTGAAGTATACTTCAAGTATAACACTAGTATACTTTTCTTTATACTCCAAATGCACTTGTTATATACTTCTAGTTCATACTTTAGTTTATTACAGTATACTTAAAGTATACCACTAGTACACTTTTTCATATACTTCCAATGCACTTGTTATTTACTTCTAGTTTACAGTTTATTTTATCATTTAAGTTAAATTTTTGAATTTCTAAAACTAATACCATGTTGTCATTGTAATTGTTATGTTACACTTGTAAGTTTGCTTAACAATACTTGCACAATACTATTTATATGCTAAAAATTATTTTTTAAAGTATTCTGAAAGATGTGTTTACAAAGTCATAAAACAAGGTCTTGAGAACTTCAATATTTTTATATAAAATTAAGGTGCAGCTCAAAAACAGTTTACAAAACAGCAGCATTTAAAATGAATCCCTTCCAATTTTAAAAATTGAAAAGGAAAAGGTGCACATTTGCATTTCAAGGTGTAAACATAAAGTCCAGAACACAATGTAAAAATGTGTGCATTTGCTTAAACAAAGCAAAAATAGTGTCTCCAACTGGAAACTGAAGTCTTTCCTTTTCAGAAGGCATCTTCACATCTTTGGGGGGGATAAGAAAAAAAAAAGTTCACCGGTAGTTGTTTATGTTGCATTTTCTTTTCTTAGGACTCTTCGCACATCTTGCATGGTGGTGTCAGGGAACTTTGGCTTGGTGTAGACTGAAAAAAAAAAAAAAAATTACTCCAATGTTATGTTATTCTATCATCAGTGTAATTACTCTCACATCAAACATATCCTTAAAATATGTCTCTAGGTTTCACGAGTGATAAACAATAACTTATTATTAAAGGGAACCACAATTACTTTTAAACATTTGACTTTATTTGATAAACTTTTATTTTAACTGTAAAAATACTGTAGGGTGGTTTAGTTTTGTACATTTTTAAAATATATTTTAATGTGTTAAAATATACACATGTTAAAATATACTTTAAAAATTTACAAAACTAAACACCCTACAGTATTTTTTACAGTCATTGTTTTACAGTTAAAATAAAAGTTTATTATTAAAGTCTAATGTTAAAAGTAATTGTGGTTCCCTTTAAAAAAAAAAAAAAGTTATGCTCTCAGATATTTTTGATTTAACAACTACGAATAATACCCGTAACCTGCATTTAACTTTGATTGTAAACTTTTTTTTTATTATAGAGCACATAACCAAATCCAATCTAATCCATATGGTATCAGTGAATGGCATTTTTAGGTGATTGTATCAGAATCTGCATCATAAACCGTGAGGAGCATGGAACATTACAGTAATTTGTTCATAAAACGAGAAAAACATTAGGAATGTATTTTAGAATGAGTTTTGTCCTACATTCAAACCTATACACTCACCAAGTATCAAGCTTTGTGTTGTCCAAAGGCTTTGACTCCACATCTTTATGAGCCCCCGATTGCCTCCCAGTCAAACTTCAATTGGCCAATATTCTCTCCCGTAGATGAGCACGGCAAGATCTCCAACCAGCAAGGCTGAGCTGGTCCGTAGAGACTTCACCTTTCGCCTTGGGACTTCTACATCCGGCACAACAGGCACCTGCAAAACACATGGATCTTGTTAACCAAATAATGATTAAACATTCATTTACAGTACAGTATTTGGAAATCTACATGTTGTGTGTGTGAGTGAGTGTGTGCGTAATCACCTGGTAAGATGTCTCCTGATGGCGTGTCAGTGTCCACATAGTTTGTGGAGATGTATTGCCTGCAGTCGTCATTGTACGCCAGCCATTTGTGTAGCGCCACACATGCTTTTACCACATGGACTGTTTTGGATGGATTATATATTCCATCAGGCGGCCGAAGATCCGCCATCTGGATGACAAGATGCCAAAGGCGTTCTCGATTGTTCTCCGAGCTCTGCTATAATGGTACAGTAGTTGAAAACCAGATGTGTTTCCTCCAGATTTGAGCCTGTGCATGATGGAATATCAAAATTATTACTAATAATGCAATTTGGTTTATTTATTTGGCACCTGTTCAAAACAAAGTTGTCTCAGACTACTTTACAGAATCATTCATATACTGTACATAGAAAAGCCATTTCTAACAAAGTTCTCTAAAGAAGTTGAGCAACAAAACATCATATAATAGTACCCTGATGCATGCTCAATAATCCAGGTAGAAATAAAAAAAAAAGCTAAGTCTGGTCCTCTGGACATTCAAAAAACAAAACAAAACAAAGCAAAAAAACTGTAGAGACGTTTCGTATTTCGTCCGAAAGACTTCCTCAGTCTGAGATGCTGTATTCAGCTCAGGCTTATAAATAGCACCCTCTACAGTGGAACAACCAGTTTGCTGCTGACAGCCAAAACCAGCTGCTCACATGATCAAGGAGGACCATCAGCCTAATGATGGATCATTAGCACCCTGATGGTTGTTTGCTATTCACAGAGGGCTGAGTGATTCTAGCAATAACAGCATTGTAAGAGGGGGACAGTTGAACCCGGAGGCCTCCACCTCTGTTTAATGATGGGCGGTTTCTTTTCACAAAGATGGCCTCCTTTACTCCTCTCTCAAACCATCGTTCCTCTCTATCAAGGATGTGAACATCTTCATCCCTGAAAGAGTGACCGCTGGCCTGGAGATGAGTGTAGACTGCAGAGTCCTGACCTGATGATGTTGATCTTCTGTGCTGGGCCATCCTTTTGGCCAGTGGCTGTTTAGTTTCCCCGATATAAGACTGATCACAGCCCTCCTGACACTGAACAGCATACACAATATTACTCTGTTTGTGCCGGGGGACTGGATCTTTGGGATGAACCAGTCTTTGCCGTAATGTATTTTGGGGTTTAAAAGCCACTGGGACATTGTGTTTAGAAAATAAACGTCCCAGTTTCTCTGAAACTCGCACAACATATGGAACGACCACTGGTCTGGGTTCCTTCTTTTCACCTGATGGCTGGCTGGAGTCCTGTTTGGGTTTCTTCTCTCCTTTCAGGAAGGCCCAGTTAGGATATCCACATTGCTCTAGAGCAGGGGTGCTCACACTTTTTCAGCATGCGAGCTACTTATAAAAAAACCAAGTCAAAAAGATCTACCCAATACAAAAATGCAAAACATATAATTATCTTCAAATGTATTAAGGATTCTTTTTATGTACAATGTACCTATGTTGATGTACCTTGCATAACTGAATAAGCCAATTTTGCACAACACATGTAATAAATCAGGGGTCACCAGGGGTCAGGTCGCCCGTAGGGACCAAATGGGGTGATGGTGACAGCAATATAGATTGTTTAAATTTTATTTAAAAAAAAGATGGTAGAAACTGATCCCCACCCCTTTCTTTATAAGAATCTGGTGTTTTACTTTAATAAATGTTAAAAAATCATTAGATTTTTTTTTTACTTTATAATGTCATCTCTAAAAAAAAACTCCAGCAAATCTAAAGTGGTCCACCGGCCACCAGTTGATAACCACAGTTGTAGCAGGTTGTTATGGCTCCGGACACGTTTAATTTAGTGAAGGAAGGCATAAAAATATCTCTTTTGGTACGGAGAGATTTACAGCGGTGTATTTTACAGACTGTCCCTGAACGCAGCGCGAAAGTGTGTTTTGCAAACGCTCGCGCTGCGGGACAGGGAAACGTGCAGAGAACGGAGAGTAGTCAAGGAGGTTATTCTGTATGAAAAGTGTCTCGTATGATTTTAATAATAAAGCCACGTCAACTCCCAACCAGTATGTTTAAGCGTGCAGAGAAACAACACAGCGTCACTCACCCGGAAGATGGTGGCGGCGTTTCGCTTTGAAGTTGCTGCTGTCCGAACTGGGATTTTAGTTCCTCCACCTTTCTCTTTCTCAGCTGGCTTTTCGGTGGGAAGTCCATGTCGTATTTTCCATGAACAGTCCGAAATCTGATTGTTTTAGCTTAGTATGTTTCGCTGCGTTCCACCTTCGCGCCATTGTTTTTCAGAAACTGCATGAGCATGACCTAAAGCTCTCATCTGATTGGTTGCCGTATATGTCAATCAAGTGACGGGAGCCGGAAACTCAAGATTCAGTTGTCATCTGATTGGTTACCCTGAATGTCAATCAAGTAACGGGATGTTTGATTGGCTGACAATTTTTTTAATGTCACGCTGCGGGGGAAAAAAAAAAAAATAATGTCACGCTGCGATCGACCGGTAATGCGATCGACGTAATGAACAGGTCTGCTCTAGAGCCTGTCTTGTGTGGGATTTCTCCTGTCTGGCTCCTGAGTTAGTTGGGATGCTGTCTGCTCTGTGATACAGAGTCCTGATGACTCCTAACTTGTGCTCCAAAGGGTGATGGGAGTCAAACTGCAAATACTGGTCTGTGTGGGTGGGTTTGCGGTTGAAGGGTTTTTTTCAGCGGTGTTCAAATGACCAGTCTCTCTTGTAAAAATGATGAAGATTTATTGACAGACACAGGGTACAGGTTAACAGAGTTACAGCATGAATAAACAATTCTTTGTGCACAAAAGGATTGCTGAGCATACCAGACCTGTGCCGCCCGAGGTCCTGTGGCAAATGCTGCTGATATCTGAGATGTTTGGGTCTATGAAGATGCAGTTTGGGCTTCTCTGGTCTCTGATTGGCTTAGAGCACTGATAAAGAGTCCTGGAGCCTCTCTTGTTTGTCAGTTCTACGACCTTGTAGATTTATAGCTCTGGTGAGGAGTCTCCTGAAACTGTGTTCTTTGTTCTGCTTATTTGCTCCGTAAGAAAGTTTTAGAAATGTACTATTATATGTGTCTTGGGTGTGATATTAATGTAAATTAATGTCCAGATACACTAACTGGTCTGCTAGTATGTGTGTGGTTTATAAGTACTACTTATTTACCGTATTTTCCGGTGTATAGGTCGCACCTTTTATGTTTTTTTCAAGGCCTGCGACCTATACACCAGTGCGACCTATTTATGGATTTTTTTTCATATTTTTAGACCAATTTTTGGCTGAGTTATGGCCCTTTTTCCCTGTTGCATAAAATGGTGCAGTACCAGTTTCGGCCACCAGGGGGCAGTGCAAGTGCAGTACCAGTTTCGGCCGCTATGATCGCTAAAGAGGCCTGTACCAGTATTCTGCTTTATTTACAGATTTATTTGGGTGTAGCTGTAACTGTCAAAGTGCATTTCAATCAGCTGCACCTCCAGATGCTGCATATTTCAGCTCACAGTCAGCTCCACCTCCAGATAATAATAATAATAATAATGAATTCCATTTATAATGCACTTTTCATTAATAAAAATCTCAAAGTGCTACAAAGTGTAACAAAGCAAAGATCAAAATGAAACAAGTGATAAAATCAAATAAAATCAATAATAATATCGACTAAGATCAAAGATAAAATCATGTGGATGCAGATTAGGCTTGCTTAAAAAATAAATAAAATAAAACAAGTGATAAAATCTAGTAAAATATAATAAAATTGCTGCAGCTATCCTGCACTGGTTTCCACAGCAGCTGCAACTCTGAGCAGATCACCTTCAGCTGCAACTGATTTGTCATTTATTAACAAAAATTAAAGTGAGACACAGTCTTACAAAAAAGGCAGCCAACAAACATTTTTTTAGGAGTCTGTAGTTTAATTTTAATGATGTTGGTGGTATTTACATTTTGAAATAAGCTGATTTGTTTATGTTTAATGTTTATTAAATTTGTTCATTTTTTTTACAAAAGAAACAATACAAGGCAATCTCATAATGATAGTGTACAAAATGTAAAAAAATGAAAGGTGGCAGAAAGAAGAATAAATCTTATTATATCTGCCCCTTATCTCCAGCAATCAGATTAAACAACAGTAGTCAAACCATGTAAACAATAATAATCTTCAACCAACTTTTTCCAACAATCAGGTTAAACAATAATATTCTTCAACCAACAGTACAAAATGACTAATTCTTTTTAGTTTTCTAACTAATACTAATACAGTACAAAATGACTAACACTTTCTAATTTTCTAACTAATACAATACACATTACGTTATTTCACATATATTTTTTTAACATATTTGTTTTGATCATTTTTTTAAATGTAAACATTGACTTGGCATTTTGTAATAATTTTGTAATAATTAATAATCATTTGTAATAATTTATTAACAAATATCAAAGTGAGACACAGTTTTACAAAAAAGGCAGCCAACAAACATTTTTTTAGGAGTCTGTAGTTTAATTTTAATGATGTTGGTGGTATTTACATTTTGAAATAAGCTGATTTGTAATAATTTATTGACAAAAATTAAAGTGAGACACAGTCTTACAAAAATGGCAGCTAACAAATGTAGGTGCGACCTAGGTGCGATC
>JBBPBX010046538.1:0-13826 GCA_038048925.1 Garcialebias charrua | reverse complement strand
TAATATATATACAGTATATATATTATATATATATAACTATATATATATATATAATACATATACTGTGTATATATATATTAGATATACAGTATATATATGTATATATATACAAATATATACACACATATATATACACACAGTATACATATATACAGCATACATATACTGTATATACACACATATATATGTGTGTGTATGTGTACATGTACATACAGTATATTTATATATATATACAGTATACACACAAATATATATATACATATATATATATATACACACACACACACTTACATACATACATATACTTTATCTGTTGTGACAACAATATTTACATGTTCATTAAATTTTTACACAATCTAATAGCCTTGAAATAGGACAGAATCTTCTGCTGTTTTGGTTCAGCAAAGTACGAGGGTGACAACTCCAAGATGGCCGCCCTAAATCCTACGCCGGAGCAGGCTATGGGGTATCTAGTGTTATATATGATATCTCTGGGTTACACTGAGTAGAGCAGGCCATAGATATAAAACACTAGATACCCCATCGGAAGCTGAACGGCGTAACCACGTTGCCACCATATTGGAGGAGGTATGGTAGAGATGGGAGAAAACAAAATGCCTCGTAGTTGTGTAGTTGTGCGACTTGGAATTGCTGTAACCGTTTAGATGTCAAATCAAAATCAGAAGGAATTACCTTTCACAGGTAAGGCATAACACTTTCTCTAGATTGTATTTAAGCTATAGTCTGGACGATTTTCACAATTATAACATTGTTTTGGAACCGAAAACTAGTCAAAGAAAATACTATGGTTATGGTTTCCCGCTCCTCAGATTTCATTGATACAGTTACTATGGTATTTACTTTATCTGCACACGGTATTAAACAACAATATATACACATATATTGATAATTACGAGAATAATGTCAAGATTCTATTAGAATAAAAGTCAAATTAAAACGATTAAGTCATAATATTACGATAATCAAGATCTGTATCAAGATCTGTTTTGATCAGCTTGATCAAACAGCAGCCAGTTTCTCTCTGTTGTACTGCTCGTACAGAGAACATGTGAGCTAACTTATTTATGTTTAATTCTTGAAAAAATTATAACAGTTAACTTCAAAACAGTCCTCGTTTTAAAGGGGACCAAATGTAGGATATCTAATTTTTTGTGGTGCATCTGTGTGCTATCCAGACCATTTTCAGTCAATTTTATACACAAAATAATATTTAGATAATAAAATATCCCCTTTCTATTTCTGCCAAATTTCACTTCCGTTCAAAACAGGCTGTTTATGATAATGAGCTCGGAAGTGCACGCCCTTCTAAAATCTATTTACATAAACTCCGCCCTCCAAAGGGTTCACGTTAGCATTTAACTTTAGAAATGGCTACTGCTAGCAGCTCCGTTGTACAGCCGTATATATTTGACCCTGAGTCAGACCCAGAGGCTGAAGATGTGGATCAACCTGCACAACCATTAAGGATGCAGCAAGCGTTGTCTGAATGGTGATTCATGTTTAGACTAAAAACTCATGTTATCAACATTGCAATACGAAATTACTGTAATGCTATTTTTGTGACACTATTATTTTATTTGCAACGTTATATTGGCTATCTAACAATACAGTTGCTTATAAATTGACAATGAGGTACTTTATGTGTGGTTACATTTAATTGTTTTTGTAATATTACGTTTGATTATCTCTAAAATACTTTTTCCTTTTAAATTTATCATTTATGTTAAAAAATAAATGTATATTTGTTATCTAATGTGTTTTTAGATTTGTTATGAAATAAGTTATTTTAAATATCCCATTTAACATTATACTGGATAGCAAAAAGTCATATTTGCTATTGAAAATGCCATTTTTGCTATCAAATTTATTATATTTCTTTAAAATAATATTTATCAAAGAAACTTATTTTTCTCATCAAATAAACTTACAATACTTACCTCACCTTTATTATATGTAGGTGTTTTTGTGGTAAATGTGGGACCATGCCAACTGAAGTTGAAAATGTATGCTGTCTGGAGATTAACCAGGTAACGTTGATACAAAATTTATATAATTTATGGACCATTAAGTACAATAGCAACACAATAGTTCTAACAAACTGAAATTATGATATTCAATACAGGTTACACGGCGACTGCAGCAGTTGGATGAACCACCTCCGTGCATTACTCTTCATCCTGGTTTAGACCCTGTGTGCCTGAATGTCTATTCTCTACAAAATGCCTTCAACATATGGAGAGCAGATTATGGGGGCTTAAATGTAAGAGGAATAGAAAAGTAAGTTTTATGACATTGCATTTCTTATAAAAAATGAAGCAAATCCCGTTGAAGTAATTACATTATTTTCAAGGTTCAATAGTGCCTCTAGGGCAACATTTTTTTACTTTTTTCTACACAACAAAGATTTCAATCTTTCTCAACTTTTATGGGCATAGAACAATTATTGTCTAGCATAATAGTATTATAAAATGCAACAAATAAAACACAACATTTTTCCAAAATACACTTTTTATTACACAAAATAATTTTTTTCTTTCAGTCGTTATAGGTTTATGGCATATAGAAGTTTTGTCAGCTGGTGTTGGGGATTTTTGGGACGCAGGATCAGAGTTGTCCTCCCCTCGTGTGTTGTCCTGCGGATTCGTCTGGAGTATCCTGACCGCCATGGAGAGTATGTTGGCTTCCGCCTGCCTCCGATCGATTGAAACGTGACACGAACTTACTGATCACCTCTTCCATTTCTGGATGTTCGTACTCAGCAGACAGTTCTGGAGGGACTTGTATTTTGAGCATCTCCACACGATATGTTTCTGGGTCTTGAAAGACTGGTCCCATAATCAGAAAGAGCAAGTCATCAACATAACCTGTGTATAAAGAAAACAGTCAGTTCACTCATTTTGTACATACTTTGTGTCATTTAAAAAAATATATATATATTTCATAAAAAGTGGCCAAGTTTTAAAATAAAAATATTTTTATACCCTTACCAAACGTTGCTTCTGTTTTTATGGGCTTTACTCTGCACTCGCCCTTCTTGGACTTGGGGAAATGTCTCCGATAACGCGGATCACCTGAGGATGTTGTTGCCTGCTCTCGTCCTGCATTTTCATTGAAATGAAGCGCTGCCAGGTAGAGTCTGTATAAGAACAAAATTAACAAAAATGTGACAAAATTTATTCAGAGTAAAATATTAAAAAATAAAAATATTTACCTGCAAAGCATTCCAAGGAAAGGGTAGACCACATTTTTAGGAGCAAATCTCAAGATCACGCTGTGAAAAGATTCCAATGCAGATGTCTGGTGGTGTGGGCTGAGTTTGGAAACATCATTTAGGACCCTTTTTGTACTGATCAGTTTCTCCAGCTGGTAAAATGTAGGAGTTGCTGAAAAAAATAATAGCAGTACTGTACTGTGATAAAATTTAATTCAAAATTTTACATTTTCAGTTTTTTTGATAAAGATACCTGCTGTGAGCCATTTTTTCTTGTCTTTGCTTTTTCGAACGGCATGAAGACAGGTGGGGAAGGCAGGGTCCTCATGGACGTGGACATCCCGGACATGGTTTAGAATTGATGTCCATTTCGCCACCCTCTCTGGTCCGGTTTGGGATGTTGCTGCAGTCCAGTATATGTGATTTTTAATGGCTGGTAACCACTTCTTCAGTTCCTCGAATTTTTTTTTCTTACTTATCTTGTCTAGCTTCTTTGAAATTCCTATATAAGAAAATACTATTTTATATAGATCTCTTCATCTATAATTTTTTTTATTTTCAGTTCTGTTTTTTTGTTTTTCATATTTTTAAACAGTTTACACAATGTATATGAATTGTTATAAAAACAATGTACCTTTCTCCATGTGCCAGACATCATAAAACTGATTGATTTGGCTTTCCCTGAGAAATTTCTGAATCTGTGGATGTCTGTCAGTGACTATGCAGTCAATAGTCAATTTGTGCTCTTCCAATAGTGCAAGGCTTCTCTTCAGACCCTCCTTCTCCATATTAGTGCTGCCACCAACTTCATTGCTCTGAAAGAACACCAGTATGTTAAAAAGCATTACCACATGCAAGTCCATGCATTTTAAATCTCCCTACAGAGACATTAATTTGTACTCACCTGAACTAATTGAATATCGATCACAGTGTTGGTTCTCATGTTCATCATTGTATAGCTTCCAAATTTTGCAGAATGACCTAAAAGTATACAAATACAGTTAAACTGTTATCACACTTCATCACATATTAAATCTGCACTATGTAACTTTGTAGTGCAGTCTGTAACTTTTCTAACAATATATTTTTAACATATGTCTTCACTCTGTCACCATCTACTGACAGACTGGTGTAAAACAAACTAATCTCTGAAAAAAACTTTACTGTAGTCCCCTTGCTTCTCTATCAGCATTTATAAAAACACTAAAAACACAGAGTGACCCGTCCTTAACCAGCCTATAAAAACAGAGTTTGTAACCAGCAAATAAAAACAGAGCTTGAATTTGAATTTCAGCAGAGCAAGAGGGCAGAGCCATATATGGCTCTGACGGGGAGGGATCAGAATGCTTTGCCTGTTGAAAATATTTCAAAGTTCTGTGCTCTACAGAAAGTTACACAACCATCCATCCATCCCTTTTCTTCCGCTTATCCGGTGCCGGGTCGCGGAGGTAGCAGCCTAAGTAGGGAGGCCCAGACTTCCCTCTCCCCAGCCACTTGGAGCAGCTCCTCTGGGGGAATCCCAAGGTGTTCCCAGGCAAGCCGAGAGACATAGTCCCTCCAGCGTGTCCTGGGTCTTCCTCTGGGTCTCCTCCCGGTGGGACATGCCCGGAACACCTCACCAGGGAGGCGTCCAGGAGGCATCCTAACCAGATGCCCAAGACACCTCAACTGGCTCCTCTCGATGTGGAGAAGCAGCGGCTCTACTCCGAGTCCCTCCCGGATGACTGAGCTTCTCACCCTATCTCTAAGGGAGAGTCCAGACACCCTGCGGAGAAAACTCATGCGGCTGAAAGTTACACATAGCACCTTTAATTAGTATATAACTAACCTGGAGAGTCTGCTCTCATGTCACCACCAAGGATGACATTTTCCTTGCTGAGGTGGAGCAGCATGTCATTCTGGGATGCCTTCCATTTGCTGATAATAGCAGGTTCTATATAAGTTCTTGCGTGTCGACGAAAAGTTTCGTAAACAAAGAGTTGTAGGTGCAAAGCCCTGAAGACCTGATGGCACACACACACACACACACACACACAAAAAATCAGTCAATTTTATAAACTGACACAAGATTATGATATTTAAATTCTGATTAGATTTCAAAAGTATGAAAATTTGAAATACCTTTTGTATTGTTATAAATGATGCTCCAGAGAGATATACTGCAGCTGAGAGTTGAAGATTTCCTGCTGGAGTGCTACGTAGTAGTGGCTGGCTGTTCCAGGTCCTACTGTACTCACAGTGTGGGCAGTTCTGCACCACGGAGATGAATGTGCCGCGTTGTCGCTTGTTAACGGTACATGTGTGCTTGCACACAGGACACGCCTTGAACAACTCTAAAAGGTTGGTCTCATACACAATATATTTTTTTCATTGTGTATTGTAGTTGGTGTGATGTTTCTGAAAATAAAAATTTAAAAGACATTTACATTTGAATTGATATACATTATATAAATTCAATAAACAGATAATCATCTACTCACGACATGTCTGCAGATGTGGTTAAATCTGTGATAGATTCATCAGCATCATAAGTTGGGTCCAGCTCTTCAGGAATGAACATTGAGCTAGTGCCCTCAAGTTCCACTTCCATGTGCTCTTCCAGACCAGTTGTCTTTATGGGAGTAGACGTGACGACAGTGTGATGTGCAGAGAAGGGGATTTTTGGCATGCCAACACAAGTGTCACTGGTTATCACTGTAGTGTTGACACCTGGTGAGATATAGAAAAAGACAAAAACTCACCCTCTAAGAAGCGGGCTAAAATAAGTTCTTCTTCTTCTTCTTCTTTCGGCTTTTCCCTTTTCAGGGGTCGCCACAGCGAGTCATCCTCCTCCACCTCACTCTGTCCTCTGCATCCTCTGTCCTCACTCCAACTACCTCCATGTCCTCTCTAACTGCATCCATATATCTCCTCTTTGGTCTCCCTCTTTGTCTTTTTCCTGGCAGCTGCATTTCTAACATCCTTCTACCAATATACCCACTGTCCCTCCTCTGGACATGTCCAAACCATCTCAGTCTGGCCTCCCTAACTTTATCTCCCAGTTGTTTAACATGTGCTGTACCTCTGATGATCTCATTCCTGATCTTATCCATCCTTGTCACTCCTAAGGAGAACCTCAGCATCTTCATTTCTGCCACTTCCAGTTCTTTCTCCTGTCTTTTTGTCAATGCCACTGTCTCCAGACCATACAACATAGCTGGTCTCACCACTGTCTTGTAAACTTTTCCTTTGACCTTTGCTGACACCTTTTTGTCACAAATCACTCCTGAAACTTTTCTCCATCCGCTCCATCCTGCCTGGACTCTCTTTTTCACCTCTTTACCACATTCCCCATTTTCCTGTACAGTGGACCCCAAGTACTTGAAGTCCTGCACCTTTGTGACCTCTGCTCCTTGTAGCCTCACTGTTCCACTGGCCTCCCTCTCATTCACACACATGTACTCTGTCTTACTACGACTGACTTTCATTCCTCTTCTTTCAAGAGCATACCTCCACCTCTCCAAGTTCTCTTCCACTTGTTCCCTGTTCTCACCACAGATCACAATGTCATCTGCAAACATCATAGTCCATGGGGATTCCTGCCTGACCTCATCTGTTAGTCGGTCCATCACCAGAGCAAACAAGAAGGGGCTCAGAGCCGATCCTTGATGCAATCCCACCTCCACCTTGAAGGTATCTGTCACACCCACAGCACATCTCACCACTGTCCTGCTGTCCTCATACATGTCCTGTACCAGTCTAACATACTTTTCTGCCACTCCAGATTTCCTCATGCAATACCACACCTCTTCTCTTGGTACCCTGTCATATGCTTTTTCTAAATCCACAAACACACAATGGAGTTCTTTCTGACCCTCTCTGTACTTCTCTATCAACATCCTCAAAGCAAAGATGGCATCTGTGGTGCTCTTTCTTGGCATGAAACCATACTGCTGCTCACAGATAGTTACATCTTGTCTAAGTCTTGCTTCCACAACTCTCTCCCAGATCTTCATTGTGTGGCTCATCAACTTAATTCCCCTGTAGTTGCTACAACTCTGTACATCACCCTTGTTCTTAAAAATGGGAACCAGCACACTTCTTCTCCATTCCTCAGGCATTTTCTCACCCTCAAATATTCCATTAAATATTTGAGTCAAAAACCTCACTGCCATCTCTCCGAGACATTTCCAAACCTCCACTGGTATGTCATCAGGTCCTACTGCCTTCCCCTTCTTCATTCTTTTCAGAGCTTTCCGGACTTCACCCTCACTAATCTTTCCCACTTCCTGGTCCACCGTTTCTATTACCTCCACTCTTCTTTCTCTTTCATTCTCTTCATTCATTAGCTCCTCAAAGTAATCCTTCCATCTTCCCATCACACACTCCTCACTTGTTAGAACATTCCCATTCCCATCTTTAATAAGCCTAACCTGCTGCACATCCTTTCCAGCCTGATCCCTCTGTCTTGCCAATCGGTACAAGTCCTTCTCGCCCTCTTTAGTGTCCAGTCTCCCATATAACTCATTGTACGCCCTCTGCTTTGCCTTAGCTACTTCCCTCTTTGCTCTATGTCCCATCTCCTTATATTCCTGTCTCCTCTCTTCAGTCCTCTCACTGTCATATTTCTTCTTGGCTAATCTCTTTCTTTGAATGGCGTCCTGCACTTCACTATTCCACCACCAGGTTTCCTTATCATCCATTCTCTGTCCAGATGACACACCAAGTACCTTCCTACCTGTCTCTCTAATTACTGTTGCTGTAGTAGCCCAGTCACTTGGAAGCTCTTTCTTACCACCCAGAGCCTTTAACAGCTCGTCTCTGAATTTCTCACAACATTCTTCCTTCTTTAGCTTCCACCATTTGGTCTTCTTCTCTGATTTTACTCTTTTTCTCTTCTTCGCAACAACAGTCATTCTACACACAACCATCCGATGCTGTCTGGCCACACTCTCCCCTGCCACAACCTTACAGTCTCCAATCTCCTTCAGGTTTCCTCTTCTACACAGAATGTAGTCGATCTGCGTACTCCTTCCTCCACTCTTATAGGTCACTCTATGTTCCTCCCTCTTTTGGAAATAGGTATTGACTATAGCCATTTCCATTCTCTTGGCAAAATCCACCACCATCTGTCCTTCCTGGTTTCTTTCCTTGACACCAAACCTACCCATCACTTCCTCATCCCCTCTGTTTCCTTCACCAACATGTCCATTCAGGTCTGCTCCAATCACCACTCTTTCCTCCCTGGGAATACTCTCTATCACTTCATCCAAATCTTTCCAAAATTTATCTTTCTCCTCCTCATCACATCCAACCTGTGGAGCATAACCACTTACTATGTTTAGCATCAGACCTTCTACTTCTACCTTTAGACACATCACCCTATCTGACACTCTCTTCACCTCTACTACATTCTTTGCCAACTCCTCCTTCAGGACCACCCCTACTCCATTTCTCTTTCTATCCACACCATGGTAAAACAGTTTAAACCCTGCTCCAATACTGCGAGCCTTGCTGCCCTTCCACTTGGTCTCTTGGACACATAAAACATCTACCTTTCTTCTCTGCATCATGTCAGCCAGCTCTCTACCTTTGCCTGTCATTGTCCCCACATTTAGAGTTGCAACCCTCAGTCCTACATTCTTCACTTTCCTCCTCTCCCTCTGTCTCCTGACACGTTTTCCTCCTCGGCGTCTTCGACTAACAGTAGTACAATTTCCGCCGGCACCCTGTTTGTCAACAGCACCGGTGGCGGACGTTGTTAACCCGGGCCTCGACCGATCCGGTATGGTTTCACTTTGATGAACTCGCATTATGGTTTTGGCAAGTGTTTTACGTCGGATGCCATTCCTGACACAACCCTCACCATTTACCCGGGCTTGGGACCGGCACAAGAGATACACTGGCTTGTGCTCCCTAGTGGCTGGCTTTGGCTAAAATAAGTTATTCTATTAAAAAAGGTATGATGATAAACACTAATGGTTGTCTTATATACGCGTTACTTGTGCACAGTATGTTGAGCTTAATTTAAATCTTTATATGTGTTGAATATTATTATACTAAAGTAATTTTATGAGTAACAAACAATTTGATATTTAGTCAAATAAAGTCAAAGCTACAAACCTTTTGATCTGTAGTTGGGCTGAAGAGTTCTCAGAGATAATTGTGTACCCACAGTTCGTTTTTGAACTTGCTCATTCTCTGTTTGGCAAGCAGCGTCTCTTCTTGTAGATGTTTGAGCCTGTAAGATAACAGACAGATAAATGAAAATGTTTTTATGTTTAATGAAAGATGTTGTATAACATAATTATATCTAAATTGAAATAAATACTAATTATATCACAGCCGGACTAAAGATTTTTACAATATATTTCTGGCAAAACAACATGTGAACACAAACTAGAATTGTTTGCAGCTTGGCCCACTATTATGCAAGATGAGACACAGTCTCATGCAGCACATTCAGCTTTTTATATATTTATTAGTGAGCATTGAGGTGACCTACAACACTTGGATATTATGCACTGTACTGAAAACATAAATAACATATATATGCATGCTCTACATAACAGCTGCTGATGTTATGGAGAAAATATTTGAAGAGGACAGTGATAATTAGCATATTTGTCACTCAGAAGACTTTTTATGGTTTTGATAAACAGGATCTTGTGACCATCAGTAGAAAATATTAGGTCTCAAAGTGTTACAACTACCAGCTTTGTAAAGACAATCGTTCAGATTAAGATGAAAACACACACTATAGGGCTGCAACTAACGATTATTTATCTGTTCTGTTTACGCCTCCCTCCTCGGTCTGTTCAAGCCACACACAGCAAGCTGCAGAGGTTTCTTTTGTTTGTTTTTCAAACTTTATTGAGTCAGCCAGCTTTTTTACAACGTTCAAGTGAACAAAACAGGTCTGCGGCTCCGTGAAAGAAGCATAATCGCGCGACACAACGAATCGATGATGAAATTAGTTACCAACGCTTTTAATAGCCAAATTTTATGGATTCGTTGTTGCGCACACACACACACACACACACACACACACACACACACGCGGTACACAGCCTTAGCATTAGCTGTAGCTCCGCGTTAGCATTTCATAAACAACAAATCATGTTCATGCAGAACGGCACTTCTTGCTTCTTGCAATGCCGAAACCAATATTGAACAGGTTGAACATTAAATCTCAGTTAACACAAGCTAATCATAAACAATAAGCCTGCGCTAAATCGTGTTCAAGACGTGAACACAAACAGTTAGCACAGGCTGTAGCTAAACTATCGAGGTGCAGAAGAACACGTCTTCATACAGAATGCTAATAAATAATTTAAAAGACATCAGTCTGTTCTGTACTTACACTAGCGTCATCTGCTGAACTTTGACGAATAGATGGAACAGCACCTTCCTTAAGCAGAAGTTTTTGTGCAAATCTGGCCTGGTACTGTTGGTAGTTGCGAAATGAGTCTGTTGTGAAATGAGCTGCACAAACTACAACTTTCTTCGGTATTGTCGCCGGGACATTGCCATTAAAAATAAAATTAAGCCACGCATCTCTGCTCTCTGAGACTGGAAGAGTGTGCATCGACGCATGTTGTGTAATGCAGCCAACAACGCAACATCTAACTTTAGGAGCCATTCTGCTGCTGAGATGAACTATTCTTCTTCTTCTCCATTTGATTTATGGCGGATCGCAAACAACTGTTAGGTGCATACCGCCACCTAGTGTGCAGGCTGTGATGAACTCAGGAACCGCGTGGGTGGAGCATCACCAGGGGTTGCTAGGTGACGGGGGCGGGACAAAGGTTGGAATGGGTTGTGGCTGTGGGTTGTGGCTGCGGTTTGTGACGTAACAAACCGCAGGAAGTGCAATCGGCGCGTTTCTATCTAAGATAAATAAATCTACTTATAGTAAATAAACCACTGAGTGCATTTTTTTGGCCTTAGGACTGTTTTTTTATGAAGTAAATACCCAAATTTGGGTAAAAAAACATTAAAAAGTGAATTTTGAATATGTGGTCCCCTTTAACACAAACGCAAAACTTATTTTTGTAGGAATTCTCATAATGGATGGCTGTACTAGAAAATGTAATTTTCCTTTGAGGATTATTATTAATAATAATAATAAAATTGTAATTTAACAACTTAGTTAATATATCCAGTCAAAATGGAACTGTTAAAGGTTTAAAATTGTAAGAAAGATTTTATGGTACTATTGTAGGAGGCGGTGAAGAGACGACACAGAAGACGGGATGTAGATCTTCACTTTAATCAACTCCTACTAAACTGGCGGGAAGCACCCAACACCGCCTTATATATCAAACCTCTCACAATACAACATCCGGTCCTCTGGACCTTTCACGATAAAACAAACACCCAGTGGACCGAATGTGTTACAGGATGTTTTATTGTGAAAGGTCCAGAGGACCGGATGTTGTATTGTGAGAGGTTTGATATATAAGGCGGTGTTGGGAGCTTCCCGCCAGTTTAGTAGGAGTTGATTAAAGTGAAGATCTACATCCCGTCTTCTGTGTCGTCTCTTCACCGCCTCCTACACGGGTGACCCCGACGTGATGTTATTAAGGCGGCGGAAATCCCCACATGGACGCCATTTGCCGTCTGCTTTGGGCACCATGTGCAAGGGGGAGGTCCACAGACTGTTTGAGCGCTGCACGATGCCTAAACGCTCCATGTTAGCAAACTCTTCCTGTGCTATTGCTAGCTTAGTAGCATCGAGGCGGCGTGCACGTGCGAACACCGGGGGGCCCGTTGTGGGAATATAATGTTCGACCCCATGTTTTGTGTTTGTGTTTGCAAAATCAGGAACAGTCAGCGAGGGGAATTCAGACAATAAACGCTGAAACACATTACCCGAAGCTAAAAAGTTAGCATGCATTAAAGGCCCAGCTCCTCGCGTCGCACAAGGCAGTGACGAAAAAGACACAGCGTCGATCAAACGTCTGTTAGCAACGTCAACAAGGAGCCCGTGAGCACAAAGAAAATCAGCCCCTAAAATAGGGACTGAGCTAGCAGCTACCACAAAGTTCCACTGGAAGTCCCGTTCATGGAAACACACAGTCACCAACCTTTCGCCAAACGTCTTGATGGGAGAGCCATTAGCCGCGGTTAGCTGCGGCCCGCAGCCTTCTGCCAACCTGTCGGAGCCAGTCGGGGGAACGAGGCTCTTCTGCGAACCAGAGTCCACCAGGAACCGCCTCCCCGACCTCGAGTCTTCGATGAAAAGCAGCCTTTCCTTGTCGCCAACGGCCGCGACTGCTAGCGGCCGCTGGCGTTCTCGTTTCCCTGCGGCTTGAAGCTGCACGGTGGGATGCATCGTCGTGCTTTGGCGCCAAAGCGCTGGTGGTAGAAACAAAAGGCGGCTCCTGTCCGCCTGCGGGTAGCGACCCCTGCTACCACCGATGGCTCGTCCGGCGCTGAGGGCGTTGCTTGAAGCTCGGGCGCTGCTGGAGATCCGGGGACCGCCGCCTGGACCGCGAAGGTCCTCGCAGCCAGCAGGATGCGGTCGGCTTCGTCGGCCAGCGAGCGGTAATCCTTCTGCTGCAGAAATGGGGAGTTGGCCAGGGCGGTGCGCACTGGAGCCGGGAGCTGGCGGAGGAAGAGGTGGAGGAAGAGAAACTCACAGTCTGCTGATCCCCTCAAAGACAACATGCCTTCCATGAGCTCAAGAGCTGTGCCATCGCCCAAACCGGAGAGGGAAAAAAGTTTCTCAGCGCGCTCTGCGTCTGAGAGTGAGTAACGCCGCAGGAGCAGCTGCTTGAGGGCGTCGTACTTTCCTTGTGCACGAGGGTCCTGGAGCAGGCTCATTACCCGTTGGGTGGACAATGGATCCAGCGAGGCGACCACATGGTGGTATTTGGTGTCGTCTGCAGAAATCCCACGAAGAGCAAACTGTGATTCGATGTGGGCGAACCACGACTGAGGGGCGTGCAGCCAGAAGTCCGGGATTTTAACGGCCACCGAAAAAGCGAGCGGGGCCGCCTGTGGAGGGTCCACAGCAGCAGACATCTGAAGAGAGCTGGCTGGAGCGTCAGATGTCGACATATTCAATTCACGTGGGTCACCAGTGTAGGAGGCGGTGAAGAGTTGACACAGAAGACGGGATGTAGATCTTCACTTTGATCAACTCCTACTAAACTGGCGGGAAGCACCCAACGCCGCCTTATATATCAAACCTCTCACAATACAACATCCGGTCCTCTGGACCTTTCACAATAAAACATCCTGTAACACATTCGGTCCACTGGGTGTGAGTAGAGCCCCCTAGTGGTCCACCACACTATTACCAACTGTATCCCTTATTCAGAAGATAAAATAACAAATAAATGAATTGGCTCAGTCAAGCATTTTGTTAGTTTGTTGTTGCTGTGTGTTTAGCTTTTGTTCTTCTTTATAGGTTTCCTAAAGATAGTGTTAGGAAGCGAAACTGGGAAGTTGCGCTGAGGAAGGAAGGGTTTTCAGCCAGTTCATCTTCAGCACTCTGCAGCAAGGATTTCAAACCTGAACACTTTGACAGAACGGCTCAGACAGTGCGGCTCAAAGATGGAGCTGTTCCTTCTGTCTTTAGTTTCCCTGCTCACCTCCAAAAGGAATT
>JBBPBX010046536.1:0-11221 GCA_038048925.1 Garcialebias charrua | reverse complement strand
TTTGATTTGATTTGATGTTTATTCATTCATTTTAAAAGAACAATACAAGACAGTTTCATCAGATACAAGAATACAAGTAGGATAAAATGAAGGGAGCAGAAAGAAGATGAAATCTTATTATATCTGCCCCTTATTTCACAGTTTGTTCAACCAATGATAACCTTCAAACTACATCACAAAATGAATAATTCTACTTAAATTTTTCTAACTGTAATACACAAAACATCACAAAATGAATAATTCTACTTAATTTTTCTAACTGTAATACACAAACTACATCATTCTAACTGTAATACACAAATTACATCACAAAATGAATAATTCTATTTAATTTTTCTAACTGTAATACACAAACTACATCACAAAATGAATAATTCTACTTAATTGTTCTAGCTTGAATACACAAACACTAAGCTGCATTATCAGTCAACATAAGTGTAATACACAACACACTAAGTTACATCATATATAGTTTTTGAGGAAGTCCTTTTTGACCTTTTTCTTAAATGTATACAGTACATTGATTTTGCATTTTTAACATCACTCTCCCCCTCCCTGGGCTGCCACCTTACCGTGGTGGAGGGGTTTGAGTGTCCCAATGATCCTAGGAGCTATGCTGTCAGGGGCTTTATGCCCCTAGTAGGGTCACCCAAGGCAGACAGGTCCTAGGTGAGGGACGAGACAAAGCGCAGCCCACAAGACCCCTTATGATGAATAATATAAATGGAAACAATGTTCCCTCGCCCGGACGCGGGTCACCGGGGCCCCACTCTGGAGCCAGGCCCGGAGGAGGGGCACGTTGGCGAGCGCCTGGTGGCCGGGCTTTCACCCATGGAGCTCGGCCGGGCACAGCCCGAAGAGGAGACGTGGGTCCCCCTTCCCATAGGCTCACCACCTGTGGGAGGGGCCAAAGGGGTCGGGTGCATTGTGGAATGGGTGGTGGCCGAGGGCGGGGACCCTGGCGGTCTGATCCTCGGCTACAGAAGCTGGCCATTGGGACATGGAATGTCACCTCTCTGGTGGGGAAGGAGCCTGAGCTAGTGTGTGAGGTTGAGAGGTTCCGGCTAGAAATAGTCGGACTCACCTCAACGCATGGCTCTGGCTCTGGAACCAGTTTCCTTGAGAGGGGTTGGACACTCTTCCACTCTGGAGTTGCCCCTGGTGAGAGGCGCCGAGCAGGAGTGGGCATACTTGTTGCCCCCCATCTTGGTGCCTGTACGTTGGGGTTCACCCCGGTGAACGAGAGGGTAGCCTCCCTTCGCCTACGTGTGGGGGGACGGGCTCTGACTGTTGTTTGTGCCTATGCGCCGAACGGCAGCGCAGATTACCCACCCTTTTTGGAGTCCTTGGAGGGGGTATTGGAGGGTGCGCCTCCTGGGGACTCCCTTGTTCTGCTGGGGGACTTCAACGCTCACGTGGGCAATGACAGTGAGACCTGGAGGGGTGTGGTTGGGAGGAACGGCCCCCCTGATCTGAACCCGAGTGGTGTTCTGTTGTTGGACTTCTGTGCTCGTCATGGATTGTCCATAACGAACACCATGTTCAGGCATAAGGGTGTCCATATGTGCTCTTGGCACCAGGACACCCTAGGTCGTAGTTCAATGATCGACTTTGTTGTCGTCTCATCTGATCTGCGGCCGCATGTCCTGGACACTCGGGTGAAGAGAGGGGCGGAGCTGTCAACTGACCACTACCTGGTGGTGAGTTGGCTCCGATGGTGGGGGAGGATGCCGGTCAGACCTGGCAGACCCAAACGTATTGTGAGGGTCTGCTGGGAACGTCTGGCAGAGTCTCCCGTAAGACGGAGCTTTAACTCCCACCTCCGGGAGAGCTTTGAACACGTTCCGAGGGAGGCGGGGGACATTGAGCCCGAGTGGGCCATGTTTCGCGCCTCTATTGTCGAGGCAGCTTATCGGAGTTGTGGCCGCAAGGTTGTTGGTGCCTGTCGTGGTGGCAACCCTCGAACCCGGTGGTGGACACCGGCGGTGAGGGATGCTGTCAAGCTGAAGAAGGAGTCCTATTGGGCCTTTTTGGCCTGTGGGACCCCGGAAGCAGCAGATAGGTACCGGCAGTCCAAGCGGCATGCGGCTCGGGTGGTTGCTGAGGCAAAAACTCGGGCGTGGGAGGAGTTCGGAGAGGCCATGGAGAATGACTTCCGTACGGCTTCGAGGCGATTCTGGTCCACCATCCGGCGTCTCAGGGGGGGAAAGCGGTACGCGACCAACACCATTTATGGTGGGGATGGCGTGCTGTTGACCTCAACTCGGGATGTTGTGAGTCGGTGGGCGGAATACTTCGAAGACCTCCTCAATCCTACTGGCACGTCTTCCACTGAGGAAGCGGAGCCTGGGGACTTTGGGTCGGGCTCTCCAATCTCTGGTGCTGAGGTCGCCGAGGTGGTTAAAAAGCTCCGCGGTGGCAAGGCTCCGGGGGTGGATGAGATTCGTCCTGAGTTCCTTAGGGCTCTGGATGTTGTGGGGTTGTGTTGGCTTACGCGACTCTGCAATATCGCGTGGACATCGGGGGCAGTTCCCTTGGATTGGCAGACTGGGGTGGTGGTTCCCCTATTCAAAAAGGGGGACCGTAGGGTGTGTTCCAACTATAGAGGGATCACACTCTTAAGCCTCCCTGGTAAGGTCTATTCAGGGGTTCTGGAGAGGAGGGTCCGTCGGATAGTCGAACCTCGGATTCAGGAGGAGCAGTGTGGTTTTCGTCCTGGTCGTGGAACACTAGACCAGCTCTACACCCTCAACAGGGTCCTGGAGGGTGCGTGGGAGTTTGCCCAACCAGTTTACATGTGCTTTGTAGACTTGGAAAAGGCATTCGACCGCGTCCCTCGGGGGGTTCTGTGGCGGGTACTCCGGGAGTATGGGGTACCAGGCCCATTGATATGGGCTGTTAGGTCCCTGTACGACCGGTGTCAGAGCTTGGTCCGCATTGCCGGCAGTAAGTCAGGCTCGTTTCCGGTGAGAGTTGGACTCCGCCAAGGTTGCCCTTTGTCACCGATTCTGTTTATAACTTTTATGGACAGAATTTCTAGGCGCAGCCAAGGTGTTGAGAGGATCCGTTTTGGTGGCCTTAGAATCGCTTCTCTGTTTTTTGCAGATGATGTGGTCCTATTGGCTTCATCAGCTCGTGATCTACAGCTTTCGCTGGAGCGGTTTGCAGCTGAATGTGATGCGGCCGGGATGAGGATCAGTTCCTCCAAGTCCGAGGCCATGGTCTTGAGCCGGAAAAGGGTAGCGTGCCCTCTCCGGGTCGGGGAGGAGGTCCTTACCCAAGTGGAGGAGTTTAAGTATCTCGGGATCTATGTTACATGACTGTTGAGTTTCATGGAAGGATCCATTATCACTCCCAGATTTCCCACTATAGTGCCCATGTCCAGCCATCACTGTGCGAGAGGCGAGGGACACTCTGGACATGTCTCCAGTCCATCACAAGGACACATGAGACAAACCATTCACTCTCACTCACACATGCAAACTCCACCCAGAAAGGTCCCCGGCCAGGATTTGAACCGAGGCAACCTGCTCTCTGAGAGGCGTCAGCTCCACCAGCTGCACCACCGTGCTGCTATTTATCTGTAAAATTCACTGGGGTAGAGCAATTTTCATGTAGGCTATAATTAGCTCGTATGGCCATCTTGTATTGGGTTGACTCCAAAACTTAAACAGTTGAAGATGTACACCCTATGATTATTTTCATTAAAATCTGTCTTAGTGGCTTATGGAATATTTTGCAAACAGAAAACATAAGGTTGACTCCAAACGTTAATCTGAAGATTTAAAGAAAACATGTTATTCAGCATTCAGAGGGAAAACGCTCAGCTTCTACCAAATTTTAGCTCAGTGTCTGTAAAGTTGCCTTAAGAATAAAATGTTTGTGTTTTCTAATGCTGGTTTTCTGTGGTGGCTATTTAAAACTGGATCTAGTTTAAAAGGTGACCAGTTGATGCCAATCTGTGGATTGCTTTGTTAAAGAATCACAAAAATCTGTTCTGTAGATCATTAGGTATTTTGCTATTATATAGATATATTTTTTAATACAGTATATTTATCGGCAAAGTTTTAAATCAGCATTTTGTGCGATCAGTTCGTGCTCAGAGCATAGGTTTGGAATCAGTCACAGCTACTACAACACCAAAGTCCTGCAAAATATCTATAAAACAGATTAAACTATGGCTGTTTTTGTGTTTGCTAAAATAGCTTTGCTTTGGTGGCCATATTGAACTGAGTAGACTTCAAAAGTGAATCAGCTGTAGCTGCTGATTCGTTAACTGCCTTTTGAAATTTTCAATCAAATTCACCCAGCTGTTTATGAGATATTTTGATAAAGATACAGACACATACACAGATACAGGAAAAACAAACAAACAAAAAAATACTATTTGCCTAATAACACACGTTTACAAGTATGAGTTTAACAAGCAACACTGAATATAAAATATAAGGACATATTATTCATCAGGAACTCATCTAAGCATTTAATCGTCAAATTTCCCAGTTTTACATGAGATTTAAAGTTTATTCTGAAACGTTATTTATATGCACCCTGCTGCTTTTGACCTCATCTAGCAGATTTTTATTTTATTTTTTCAGTCAGTAGAGCTGGATTAAACTGACAGCCGTACACTCTCACAGCTGCGGCCAACTTCATATTCTAATGTGCGTGTCTTTGCACGGTGGGAGGAAAGTGGAGTACCTGCAGGCACGTTAAAAAACAAGCAAACTCCACACACCATATGACTTATAATAACATCATCATGTTTTATGTTGAAAGCTTTAATGAATGTTTTAGAAACTAGACTAAACTCAGGTAAATTAGGTGTGAGTCATGATTAAGACAAAAGTCAGTTAATTGAATCAAATGCTGTCTTGAGATAATAGAACTGACTCCGATCTCAAACTAATGAAGGTGAATAATAATTCTGCTCAGTTTTGGATCGATTCCGTCCTAAAGCGATTTAACAGCACAATTTTTAAAAGCCTGAATATACATTTGATGTGTTTAAGTGAGAGTTAATGATCAGACATGAAGTAGAAATATGTTTGGGATTATATTTTAAAAAAACTTTGACCATGAAAGAAAGTTAATGTACAAACACTTGTTGAGAGGAAACAACATCTTCTTTGGCCTTTGTTTTGTTTGTTTGTTTGTTTGTTTGTATTTGTAGTATTTTGTGACCAACATTGGACAACGTTGTTATTATTATGTTGAATGAAGGCAAACAGTAACATAATGTCCATTTCTGTGTGTGTATGTGTTTGCATGCTCTCTGTTAGGAAAATATCGCATGCACGCTTGGAAGTAAACACAGAAAGTGACCACTGGATGTACAGCTACAAGTAATTAACTTTAGAATGCAATGCAATTCAAGATGGCTGCCCCAGTTAACTGACTTTCAGAAAATAAAAATAAAAAAAGACTAAATTTGTAAATGTAACAGCTGCTGAGTTTATATTTTATATGGTAGTGCCTGAGAGTCATTCCCAATGCATGCTCTGACCACGCCATCTCATAAAAATTGAGTGAGATTGTGTATGATGTTATTTTGAAGGATCAAGGATAATGATCTAAACGGCAATAACTCCATCATTTCCCAACATAAGATCTTAGTCTACACTGTAAAATAAAAGAAGTATAATTTACGGTAAAATACTGGCAGCCGTGGTTGCAAGAATTTCACCGTAGAAAATATGGACACAATGTATGACTCATTACGGTATGACATTTTGGCAACCGTCACTTTAACACTAGAGAACTGTTTGTTTGTTTTTGATTTTTTTTTATGGTAAATTACTATTGAAAACAGATATACTGTAAAATGTTTAATGGCAAATTGCTGTAAAAATAACAGTTACAATATGAACTTGATTATTGTAATAACAGATATACTGTAAACGTAATTACGGTCCATATCAGTAGAAAACACACCAAACCTGTATAATATATTACTATATTTTATTGCAAAGTTCAACTTTACGGTAAATTACTGGCACTGTGGTTGCCAGAATTTCACCATTAAAAAAATAATTTAGTAAAAAATAATAATTTATTTAAAAAAAATTATAAATAAAAATTATTTATTTAAAAAATTATAGTTTTAGTGTTTTAGTGTTTAAATGGTTACTGTTGCACCGAGGGACAGAGAGAAACACAATTTCAATCCTGTGTATGTCCTGTACATATTGCAGTTCTGACAATAAAGTTGACTTTGACTTTGATAATAATAAAATCACTACAACACATGAGGAATTACAATTTGTCAGTGTTTGCTTATGGTAAATTATAAAGGAAATAACAAATTACTGGTAAATCCATTGTAAAAACCAAAGTACATACTACTTATATGATTGATACACTCATAGCGTTCTGGCATGAAAGGTTGAGGGTAATCTGCATTCCTTTAAGGCAGGGGTGTCAAAGTCAAATACACCAAGGGCCAAAAAAACAAATTTGCTACAAGCCAAGGGCCGGACTGGTTCAATGTTCATATTGAAATGACTGTCTATTATTTAAGGATTAAATGAATAAAGCAATATTTTCTTATGGATCTGTCAGTAATTTCAAGTGAAAACATTTTTCAACAGGCAAACAGCAAATAATTAAATTATTTTTAAAAACAAAATATGTTTCTTAATATCAAGATAAATGCATAAATAAAAGTGCATGCATTATAAACTGAAAATGCATTATTGTGCAGCTCTATGATCCTACTGATCACTGCTTTCAAATAGGAAAATAAGAAAATAAATCAAATCATAATAATAATAATAATGAATTTAATTTTTAACGCACTTTTCATTAATAAAAATCTCAAAGTGCTACAAAGTGCAACAAAAGCAAAAATCAAATAAAACAAGTGATAAAATCAAGTAAAATCAATAATAATATCAACTAAGATCAAAGATAAAATCATGTGGAGGCAGAATAGGCTTGATAAATAAATAAAAATAATAAAACAAGTGATAAAATCAAGTAAAATCAATAATAATATCAACTAAGATCAAAGATAAAATCATGTGGAGGCAGAATAGGCTTGATAAAAATAAAAATAAATAAATAAAACAAGTGATAAAATCAAGTAAAATCCATAATAATATCAACTAAGATCAAAGATAAAATCATGTGGAGGCAGAGTAGGCTTGCTTAAAAAGAAAGGTCTTTAAGCCTTGTTTAAAGTCAACCAGTGACTGTGGAGCTCTCAGGTAGTCAGGGAGGGAGTTCCATAGGCGGGGGGCAGCCACACAGAATGCCCGGTCTCCTATGGTCCTTTACTTAAATGGTCCTTAAATCAGTTGTATTCTTTCTCATGGCTCTTTTCTGCAATTGTTCCCGAGTCCATTCAACTGAAAAATAAATACAAATAAATAAAATACAATAAAATAATTTAGGCTACCTGCCTAAATAAAAGTTGAATGATTAGGCATACAGCTGTCTTGTGATGTTTAATTAATATATTGTACTTTTTAATGATTGTTTACTGTTGGCTGCAAGAATCAAGCTGTGAAATCCTTCATTTTCTACAGCTGATAGCTGTTGGTCATTAATCATGATGAAGTTTAGCAACTTCTCGGTAAACATGTGAGCTCCAAGCTTCAGCTGTGTTTTTATTGTTCAATCTAGGGCGCTCTGATTTCGGTCAGTCGCTGTCAGCTGGTCCCTCATACGTGATAGTCAGACCGCAGGTCGGAGTAGACGCAGCTGGCCGCGGTTGAACAAGAAAAACACACCACGGCTGAAGACATGGAGCTCGAGTTTAGCAGCTAAACAGCCTGTCCCGAGACGGGAGACGGCTGGGTCCTGCTGCTGTTTCGGTTCAGCGACAGTGTCGTCCCGCTGAACTAACTTGACCGCAGTTTAATGTGGCGCTATGGCTCTGCAGACATTGCACGTTGCTGTCTTGTGGTGTTTAGTGTAAAATACTTGCACACAGCGGACATGTTATGATGAAAAGTTGGCTAGCTGTTAGCTAAAATGCTACTCACCCAGTCTGCACGTTGTAGCTGGCTGCAAACTATGGAATGGATTTCCTGAATTTGAGGCGGGTCTTATTACTCTGGGTTCATGAGACACGACTCCGTTCAGAAAATCCATTCCATAGTTTGATCGATCCCTTGCCGTGTACAAAACAGCAGCGGGCGGCTGTGGCTTGCGGGCCGGCTCTAATAGTTATTAAATATCATCCAGGGGGCCATAAATAATTGCTTCGCGGGCCGGATCTGGCCCGCGGGCCTCCACTCTGACATATGTGCTTTAAGGAATGGTAGCCCCTCTATTTTTAAATAAATGTTGTCGTGTTAAAAGTTACATAGATCAAAAGCAAATAATATACAAATTAATTTGCATTTTATCTTGTATGAAATAATTCACCTTTCTTCAGTTTTGCATCGTCCAGTCATAAA
Source organism: Garcialebias charrua (assembly GCA_038048925.1). Taxonomy (NCBI): domain Eukaryota; kingdom Metazoa; phylum Chordata; class Actinopteri; order Cyprinodontiformes; family Rivulidae; genus Garcialebias; species Garcialebias charrua. Next base: position 2,816 of record JBBPBX010046536.1, on the reverse strand, counting down.
TATTAAATTAACATTGTACTCAACAAACAAAGCTGCCGTTTATTGGTGCCTGGATTAACTGATCCCATGAACATTCAGCATTTCTCATCTGGTCACGCACACGTCAGAGTTAGACCCTCTTCAGTGTGAGCTGCCATTTAACAGCCCAGAAGAGTCCGAGATGAGTCCCAGAATAATCTTAGAACCGGTACATTAGCGAGGTCATTAGTAGCCTTATCACCCCTCTGCAGAGCAATGAGCTGAATATTATTAACTATGCTTGATATTTCTGTCAGGTTTATTCTAGTGTGCCACTCAGCGCCACCGGGAGTTCACATTGTTTCAACAGAAAGAGAAAAAAATAACAGGCTACATTACTGACAAATGTCTTAACAGCTGAGACAAGACCTCCTCCAGTGAGCGCCTTTGATTCAACACCAACTGTTTGGTCCTTTACTCAGAGCCATGTGGACTGTGATGCAACACTTTTTGTAAATTTATGAGAGAACTTAATTGTTAAAGTTACAAAGTGAAATTTTGTTTCTTTTTTTTTTCAGTCACCAGAATGCTATAGGCATTGGAACATGTCTAACAAGTTGGAAAAATGTCCTCTGGACATATTCTTTGTTGAAATGATTAATCTTTTATCCAAAAGACTTCTTCAGTCTGAGGAGCTGCAACATACGCATAGTGGATCAACCAGTTTCCTGGGGACAGCCCAAACTGTGGACTGGTATTGGACTGGTAGACCGACTATAGGAGAAGGTGCTGCTCGTAAGACTGTTTCCGTGCAGCTCTTCAGACTGAAGAAGGAATTTTTGGATAAAAGATTAAACATTTGAGCAAAGAAGAATCAATCCAGATGACTAGACTCCATCTTGCTAGATTCATCTACCTGGGTTATTGAGCATGCATCAGGACATTGCGATGTTTCAATGTTAGTACCATATTTTTGGACTTCAACACAAACTTAAAATCCTTTTATTTTCTCAAAAATCAGCAGTGAGCCCTATAATCCAGTGCACCTTATGTATTAATTCTGGTTGTGTTTACTGACCTCAAACTGATTTGATGTAGACGCTCAAAAAAACAAACAAACACAGGAAGTGTTTCTGTGGTGGTTTTGTTTTGCTTGATACACATTATCCAGCGTGCCTTATAGTCTGAAAAATACGGTATTTATATAAAAATGATAGCAAATATCTCGTCTATTATTACTATTTAAATCTGAACTTTCCAAATTCAAAGCAAATAAACTGTATTGAATGAGCGTTTACATGTGATTATATGTCATCACCAGGCATGATTATCGTTTAATATTAAAAGGGGCAGAACAGGAGAAAGCAAACAAATCATGCCAATGTTAGGATCATTCAACCTTTATTTAAACAGGTTAGTCCCACTGAGCCACGAGGAGTCATTTACAAGAGAGACCTGGATTTTAACAAAGAGTGATGACAATGTATTTACCTTGCAATCTATCTATCATCTATCTATCTATCTATCTATCTATCTATCTATCTATCTATCTATCTATCTATCTATCTATCTATCTATCTATCTATCTATCTATCTATCTATCTATCTATCTATCTATCTATCTATCTATCTATCTATCTATCTATCTATCTATCTATCTATCTTCTATCTATCTATCTATCTATGACTCTGAGCTTACTTTTATTCCTCATATTAAACATATAGTCAAAACAGGATTTTATCATCTAAAAAATATAGCCAGAGTCCGCCCTCTTCTTTCTCTGACCAATACTGAGACTTTGATGCATGCTTTTATTTCTAGTCGTTTAGACTACTGTAATTCACTGCTTTCTGGTCTCCCTAAGAAAAATGTGTCCAGCCTTCAGCTGTTACAAAACTCTGCTGCTCGTGTGCTAACCAAGACCAGAAGGCAGGCTCATATTACACCTGTTTTAAAATCATTGCATTGGCTCCCTGTGCGCCTCAGGATTGATTTTAAGATTCTTTTAGTGGTTTTTAAATGTCTCAATGGTCTCGCACCATCTTATCTTGCAGAGCTGCTATTGCCCTATGAACCCCCGCGGACATTAAGGTCCTCTGGTACTGGACTACTAACAGTTCCAAAAGTCAGAACTCACACTTACGGTGAGGCTTCTTTCCAGTACTATGGCCCCCGTCTGTGGAATAGTCTGCCGGAGAACCTGAGGGCTGCAGAGAATGTTGTTGTTTTTAAGAGCAGGCTCAAGACCCGTCTTTTTAACTGATTCATCTCTGTTCAGTCTATGCATTTTGCACACTATTTAATTTAATTAATTAATTTATTCATTTTGTGTGTGTCGTTTGCTTTAATTTTGTGAGTTTATTGTTTTATAATTCTGTACAGAACTTTGAGCTGCTTTTAGTATGAAGGGTGCTTTATAAATAAAATTGATTGATTGATTGATTGATTGATTGATTGATTGATTGATATCTATCTATCTATCTGTCTGTCTGTCTGTCTTTCCATCTGTCTGTCTATCTGCAAAAGTGTTGTGATGAATAAGCAGTAACAGCCTTTGATTGAATGTCAGCAATTGATTTAAAAATGTTAAGTCAGGTCCTCTGGGCGGGTTCAAAAATAAAACAAACAACAACAACAAAAAACTGTAGAAATGTGGTTGATCCACTACGAGAAGGTGCTATTTATAAGACTGAGCTGAATACAGCACCTCGGACTGAAGAAGTCTTTCGGATGAAAGACGAAACATTTCTACATTTTTTTTGTTTTTGTTTTTGTGAACCTGTCCAGAGGACCTGACTTAACATTTTTAAATTTGCCTACCTGGATTATCGAACATGCATAAGGGCGTCAGCAACTG
>JBBPBX010046535.1:6024-17483 GCA_038048925.1 Garcialebias charrua | reverse complement strand
TACCCTGATGCATGCTCAATAATCCAGGTAGAAATATCTAAAAAAGCTAAGTCTGGTCCTCTGGACATTCAAAAAACAAAACAAAACAAAGCAAAAAAATTGTAGAAACGTTTCGTCTTTCGTCCGAAAGACTTCCTCAGTCTGAGGTGCTGTATTCAGCTCAGTCTTATAAATAGCACCCTCTCACAGTGGATCAACCAGTTGGCTGATGACAGCCAAAACCAGCTGCTCACATGATCAAGGAGGACCATCAGCCTAATGATGGATTGTTAGCACCCTGATGGTTGTTTGCTATTCACAGAGGGCTGAGTGATACTAGCAATAACAGCATTGTAAGAGGGGGACAGTTGAACCCGGAGGCCTCCACCTCTGTTTAATGATGGACGGTTTCTTTTCACAAAGATGGCCTCCTTTACTCCTCTCTCAAACCATCGTTCCTCTCTATCAAGGATGTGAACATCTTCATCCCTGAAAGAGTGACCAATGGCCTGGAGATGATTGTAGACCACAGAGTCCTGACCTGATGAAGTTGATCTTCTGTACTGGGCCATCCTTTTGGCCAGTGGCTGTTTAGTTGCGATAAGAAGTATAAACCAGGCTTCAGAAAGAACTCCATTGTGTCTTTGTGGATTTAGAAAAAAGCATATGACAGGGTGCCAAGAGAGGAGGTTTGGTATTGCATGAGTAAATCTGGAGTGGCAGAAAAGGATGTTAGACTGGTACAGAACATGTATGAGGACAGCAGGACAGTGGTGAGATGTGCTGTAGGAGTGACAGATAGCTTCAAGGTGGAGGTGGGATTGTATCAAGGATCGGCTCTGAGCCCCTTATTGTTTGTTCTGGTGATGGGCTGACTAACATTTTAGGTCAGGCAGGAATCCCCATGGACTATGATGTTTGCAGATGACGTTGTGATTTGTGGTGAGAACAGGAAACAGGTGGAAGAGAAATTGGAGAGGTGGAGGTATGCACTTGAAAGAAGAGGAATGAAAGTCAGTCATAGTAAGATGGAGTACATGTGTGTGAATGAAAGAGAGGCCGGTGCAACATAATCGTCTTACCAGACCAAACAGGGTTTTTTTTTATCGTCAGGCTTTTTCAATATTAGGCGGCTGCTTGATGTGCACTATATCCCTAGTCCACCCAGACACACTTGTGATAAAGTCATTCTTTCATTAGATGTGGAAAAAGCATTTGACCAGACAGAGTGGGACTACCTATTTGAGATGTTAAAGTTATTTAAATTTGGCCCCAAATTCATATCATGGGCGAGGCTGACTTTTACTTCCCTAATGGTGGCAGTCCGCACTAATTGTAACATATCCTCCTATTTTGAATTGCAGCAAGGTAGGAGACAGGGGTGCCAGCTTTCACCATTTCTATTTGCGATAGATTGTGATAGAACCACTGGTGGTAACTTTGTGGCAGAACTCCACAATTAAAGGGATAATTCGACTAGGTACAGAACACATAATCTCTTTGTATGTAGACCACATGCGTTTGCATATATTAGAACCTCTTACCAGCATCCCTGAATTACTTACTTCGCTTAAAAATTTCGGGAAAATATCTGGCTATAAAGTTAATCTTCAAAAGAGTGAAGTGATGCCTGTGACCTCTATGTAAAATAAAATATTGGACACTGTACCCTTTAAAATTAGTGTAAAAAATATAAGCACCTTGGGATCTGGGTAACTTGAGACCATAAGAATGTCAATAAAACCAATTATCTACCTCTTTTGGCCAACTTTATACAGGACATTGCTAGATGGCAATCCCTACCTCAATGTCAGAGTGGCAGAATAAATTCTGTAAAAATGAATGCCCTACCTAAATTCTTATGTCTGTTTCAGAATCTGCAAATCTTTCTTACTAAATCCTTTTTTACCTATCTGAACAGCCAGCTATCAGTGTTTATTTGGAATAAAATCATCCACAGATTTCCAAGAGGGTCTTACATCTATCACGTACACTTGAAGGCATGTCGTTTCCTAGCCTCATGCACTATTATTGAACAGCTAGTAGTAGAGTTCTTCTACTTTTGTTGGGTAAGGACACCCCATCTCCTAGTTGGGTGACCCTGGAAAAGGGTTACTCCCAGTGTCTGATACAGCTTTTGACACCTGGACAGTGCTTACTTTGAGCCAGATCCTGCCGGAACAAGATCCGGGAACTCTCTCATTTTGATCCTCTCTGTTCCTGCAACTCTTTCATCGGCTCCGCCAACTCCGCCCCTAAAAGTTCAAAGTCATTGCGCATTTTTAGTGCGATTATTTATTGAGAATACAACGAGAGGAGATGTTGCCTTTAGCCAGGCGGACCCAGTCTGTGGATGTTTCAGCCACAGCATGCACGGCGCTCCTTCAAGGAGGAGGAGAGGAGCCTGTAGGCATGGGGGAGTGAGGACAGAGGGATGGTCACATTTATGCACTGAGGTTCTATGTGAAGACCTTCTCTCCTCCTCCTCCTCTCCAAATATTGTCCCTACAGCAGCGCTGCACTCTGAAAAACACCTCCTCTCTCTCTCTCTCTCTCTCAGACCCCTGAAACAGAAACAATCATTTATTCAACAGAATAAATAAATGCCCTGTGACAGTGAACGTTACGCACAGCGTCTCCAGATAGCTCGACACAGCGCACACATCAGCAGGTGTCTGAACTCCTGCTACATTTCAGACATAATAAATAAAAAAAAGCTTACTGTAAAAAATTAATTAAAAATACAAAGAGAAATGTTTGATGTGTTATTCACATTATACATAATGTTTTAAAACAACGGCACTAATTTTTAAAAATAACAACAGCGATCAAAATGTGAAAAAGACAGTCCAATTTGCTTTAATAAAAAATGGATGGATGGATGGATGGATGGATGGATGGAATAGATGGATTGTCCATTCATAGTGCTGGTGTATGTAATAATAGATAACTGCACAGTCACTGGCCTCACCATGTGACTAAATGTGCAAAATATTGGCCCTTTTGAATGTTTTTTTTTTTTATTATGAAGATCCGACCCAGGGCAGCATGGTGGTACAACTGGTAGAGCTTCTGCCTCTCCGCAAGCAGGTCCCTGGTTCAAATCCCGGTCAAGGGGCCTTTCTGGGTGGAGTTTGCATGTTCTCTCTGTGCATGTGTGGGTTTTCTCCAGGTACTCCAGTTTCCTCCCACAGACCAAAAACATGCATGTTAGACTGATTGTTAACTCTAAATTGTCTCTAGGTGTGTGAGAGAGAGAGTGAATGGTTGTTTGTCTCGTTTGTCTCTATGTGTCCCTGTGATGGACTGGAGACCTGTCCAGGTTTTCCCCCACCCCCCGCACAGTGATTGCTGGACATGGGCACTGGTGACCCCCGTGACCCAAAATGGAAGAAGCGGGTAAAGCGGCTCGGCCTGGTGGCTGCCTGGTGGGGCTCTTGTCCTCTGGTCCTGTCGGGTCTGGGCCTGAGGGGTGGGCGTCCCCGGTGCCCGGGCCTCGGTGACCGGCCCTGGGGCTACGTCGGTGCGGCGGGCTCCGGCGGGGGCCTGTGAATTTGTCGCGGTTGACCCCGGGGGGTCATTGTGTGTGGTCGCTGGTGGGGTTCGTCCGGTTCTTCCCCTTGGTCGGATCTGGGGAGTGGGCGAGTGGCTCGTCCTGTTCGGGTGGCCCTGGGGACTCTGGGCTCGGGGTCCTTCCTGGCGTCTTGGGCTTTGATCGCTCCTTCGTCTGCCTCGGGCTTTGGGGGGGCGGATCTCTGATGCTTCACAGTCGCTACTAAATGTTCTATTGGAGGAACCTATTCACTTACACTTATGCATGCTCACAACCACACACAAATGGATGCAGGGATGTATATGTAGATATATGCAGATATGTAGATGGGTATATGAATGAATATAAATGTATATGTATGTATACTGTATATATATTTGTAGGTATGGGTATGTGTATTTATAGAAATCTACTGCAAGGTCATGAATATTATTAGTCTTTATGCATGTATGTTTCGTTGTTGTGTTCTGTCATGTGCTTTGCAGGATTGTGGACGGAGGTTGGGTGTGTTTGCCTTGTGCTCTTTTTGTGGATAATTGTTGTTTTGTTGTCTTACTTTCTCTTTTCTTTCTCTCTAAAAAAATACATATTGGAGTGAGAGGATGGCTATAAGGTGAGAAGGGAGGCCATCTATAAATGAAAAAAAAAAAGAAGAAGCGGGTAAAAGATCATGAATGGATTGAAGATCCGACCCTCTAAAGGAGCCACACGTTCCATTTCTACTCAGAGCGGACAAAAATGCACATATCCTGACAGAAAAGTTCAAGTTCAAGTTTCTTTATTGTCATTCATATCACATGTGGTACATGAGGTGGAACAAAATTGTGTAGGTCCCAGTTACAGTATATGCAAAAATAGCAAAAACATAAAGTATAAAAAGAAACAGTATATAAGGATCTATGATACACACTAAGATATACACTAAACAATACGCTGAAAGATCCATACACTAAACACTAATAATGCTCATACATAATAAAGCTCACCACACAAAGAACCATAGTTTCCACTTCAACTTTCCTTTCAAAATAAACTCTGGTGTCAGTAACACACACTGGGAACACAGTTCTTTTTTTGTTCTATTTGTCAGTGGGTTTTGTGTCAAAAAAAGCACGCTGACTCGAAAAGGACAGTTTGGAAACAAGTTGGCGTGTCACTTCTGGGTGCTGGTCTAAAAAAGAATAATAGAAGGATGGTTGTGAAAGTTGCATTAATTCTTCAACTTTGAACTAAGCTTTAACTATTAGAAAATTGCTGCCCATTTAAAAATTGAACTCTGTTTCACTTTTCCTACAGTTTTCACAGGTTTACATTAACAAGCACACATTCTGCTTTTTTGGTCATGTTTTATTAAATTTCTGAGTTAAGTTCTTTGTATGCACTGTAGTTTTGTCCGTTATTTGTTTGCTGATGTAAATTGTCCTGAACCAGACATATTTTATGTGTATTTTAAATAATGGCTCTTCAGCTTTCACTTCCAACCAAAATCAACCATCATGATGTCATCTTTTATACATTGTGAATGAGTCTTTTCAACCAGATTTACACATTGTCAAGACAAATGGAGTCTGTCTTCTCAACAGAGTTGTGTTGTAAGCAGATGCTGTGCAGAAATAGAAGGCTGCGGGATGCTGAGAGCAAGCTGTGGCAAGTGACGGACAAGTTGGGGGCTCAAAGAACTCAGAAACAGATGATGGAGTTAACTTGGCTGGATGGACTGGTTGTGGGCGAGCTGATAGCAGGCTTTTCTGGCATTAGTTAAAATAAGAATCAAAACAGGGATGCCAAGTAGAAAATTCAGAATTGCTCAATAAGGACTGAGATGGATGGTGGGACAGATGATGGCATAAACTGTTATTATCAGTGTCCCATCAGTTTTACTTCCATATATTTGCTTAACACAATAAACTGAATGATGAATCAGATAATAATAGTTTGGAATTAACTTGCCAGTTTGTGGATACAACTGTATCTGCACACAAACCACACACAAACAGCTCCAAATCATCTTTTATCAGAACCTGGCAACCTGGTTCAAGAAGCATGTGCACTGCTCCCTGTCCACATTATAAATGCTGCCATGGTTTATGTTTATGTTTATTAAATTTGTTCATTTTTTTTTTTTACAAAAGAAACAATACAAGACAATCCCATAAATGATAATGTACAAAATATTAAAAAAATGAAAAGTAGCAGAAAGAAGAATAAATCTTATTATATCTGCCCCTTTTTTCCAACAATCAGATTAAACAATAATAATCTTCAACCAACAGTACAAAATGACTAACTCTTTCTAATTTTCTAACTAATACAATACACATTACGCTATTTCATATATATTTTTTAACACATTTGTTTTGATCATTTTCTTAAATGTAAACATTGACTTGGCATTTTTAACTACATTCTCCAAGCCATTCCATAATCTAATTCCCTGGATTGAGGTAGAACGTCCCTTCAAACTAGTTCTGAATTGTGGTTTTACAAACATCTCTGTCCCCTTAAGATTATAACAACTTTGTCTTTTAACAAAATGCATTTGGATATTTAAAGGTAACTGATAAAATATTATAGTCTACCAAATCATGGAACTTCAATAACTTCAGTTGATAAAATAGGGTTATGGTTCATCTGTAAACAGCTGTTGACAAACAGCTCTCCTTCCCCCCACCCTCACATCACTGACAAGAATTTTATTTTATATTTTTAAACAATTTTGGCAGGTTAGGGTTAGAAGCTGGTGGAGACTGAGAGGCAGGCCACTAACACATGCATGACTGAAAAGGGAAAGAAGACAGGATAACCAGGAGGAGAAACAATTAGAAATGAGAGGAACAATCACCAAAAAAAAAAATAGAATAAAATACAAAGTAAAAATAATTTAAAAAAAAAACAAGCCATGGCATGTGTTCCAGTTTGATGATAAAAGCTATTGTACATTGAATCTTTGCAAACGTTTTTTGCTAAACAGATCTCTCACCAGTCACTGCTGTGACACACACACCCATCCCATTTTACCTCCAAAACTTTGCCCTTTCACAGAAACTCAAAGCAGCTTCTCATCTCTGGCTTGGAAAAGCAGGAAGTGAACTGAAAATAAGTCTGACTGTTAATTCACACTTTGCTCTCAGTTGTTGGGCGGACCATTGATTGTACAGTACAGCCCAAATGAAGGCCATTACTTTCGGGTGTTGGTGCTGAGAGGTTTTTTTTACTGCATACAAAGAGTCAGGAACAGCATTGAGTTTTGAATAATTTGCAGTCAATTAGAAGAAGGTTGTGGTCACTTTTATGCTTAACCCATTTAAGTGTTGTTGTGGTAGCTCATCATCATGGTTTCATTCAAGTGTTGTTATAGATGCTGATAGCTGTGGGAAGGATCTCCTGCAGCAAATCCGAAGAATCTGGCCACAGATACCGATCCATCAACCCAGATCCAGCTTGCTGTCAGATCCAGCGGTCCTCTCGGTCCTCCTGGCAGCAGAACTGCCCAAATGCCAGGCAGAATTCCTCCCTGAGCGATGGTCACTCCTCCCAGCAGTCTGCCGAGCTCCTCGTCACCACGGACAGACAGCTGAAGGTGTCGGGGGATGATCCTGCTCCTCCAGTTGTCACGAGCTGAGTTTCCCACCAGCTCCAGGATCTCAGCAGTCAGGTACTCAAGCACCACCACCAGGTTGACAGGAATTCATCCACGGCGCCTCCTTTACAACTCATCTGGAATTTAGGGCTGTAGCTGAAGTTTTCGAGTCTTTTTTTTTATTTTCAAGAAACCGTCCAGATGACCTGATTGAGAATTGTTGGATTTTATACCTGGATTATTGAGCATGAACTTTGTCATAAAGTCAGATAATAAAATGTATTTTATTTATTTATGTCTTCATTTCAATTTTAAAACACAAAAGAACAAAAAAAAATTACAGAACGATATAGAGAAATAAAGAACAAATTTAAAATGAAAGGAAGCAGAAGAAGAAGACAATCTTATAAAATCTGCCCCTTTTTAAAAACAAAATTCCATTTAAACAATCAATTCAAGCAAAAATTATCCATAAACCATATTTATAACTCATAATAATATAACTAATTTATAGAGATTTTAAATATATAACATTCACACATAACTTTTCATCAATCTATTCTTAATCATTTTCTTAAATATTGACTGAACAACTTTAACACCATCTTCCAAGCCATTCCATATACCAATTCCATGTATTAAAGCAAAACAATGTGATTAAAGTGATTAAAAGTCACATAATAAAAGTTGTGCAACATGGCACAGCATGGCTGTAAAACAAAACATGGCACCTCCCATCATTTGGGAGAGCAGGTGTGTGACTGGGGAAGTTCAGAGCTGCTGCAGATTTTAGCTGTCTCCATTCTGACAGAAACTGATGTGTTTTGTGCTTAAAAGACTTGAAGCAAACAAACTGTCCAGGTTTCCTAAGATGGTGAGCTACCATTTCATTAGCAAAGACCACGCCACAAGATGAGTTTAAAGATTTATTGATTGAAGAAAAAGGGGGGGAGGAGGGGAAGGGTGAGGGCAAGGGCAAGGGAAGGGGTGAGTAGTAGGTAGGAGAGAAGGGATGAAGGGGTGAAGGGATGAGTGAGGTGGGTGAGATCTGCCGAGGAGGATGCTGATGGGCTTAGGAAGTGAAGACTCGAGTGGGGATATGTCTTCGGGAAGCTGGTCATCTTAATGTTTCCCGGCCCGCTTATGATCCCCTGGCGATACCTGCAACATTGAGAAACGAGAAAAAGGGGTTAATATGACACATAAGGGCGAATACGATGAAGGGTAAGGGTGGTGGGATTGACGAAATGTAACACACAGAGAACGGCTCGCAAGCGGGGAATATATAGGCTACTTGGATAATTGAAGGTGTGGTTTGAGGCGTGGTCCTGCTCCCGAACCTAAGTTAACATATTAACTCCATTAGGTTTCAGGCTCAAAGAACCCGGAGCCAGAACCGGATCTGTTTTGTGCATTAGGAGACACTGTAGCCTGCTCCGTCCACAGACCCAAGAACCTTTATGAATACTAAGACCCCTAAAGACTTGTTTAGTCTTTATTGACTTATTGAACTGTTTAACCCCTTGAACTTATCTGGAGAACTGCCTTGGTCTTGGTGTCTCGTGAACATTGGGATTAATACCAACATTTGGATTTAGTCTTGATAATTTGTGAGATCTGTTCATCACTGGTGACAGAGGGTTTTTTGTTAGTCCATCCATCCATCCATTTTCTTCCGCTTATCCGGGGTCGGGTCGCGGGGGTAGCAGCCTAAGTAGGGAGGCCCAGACTTCCCTCTCCCCAGCCACTTGGAGCAGCTCATCTGGGGGAATCCCAAGGCGTTCCCAGGCCAGCCAAGAAACATAGTCCCTCCAGCGTGTCCTGGGTCTTCCTCTGGGTCTCCTCCCAGTGGGACATGCCCGGAACACCTCACCAGGGAGGCGTCCAGGAGGCATCCTAACCAGATGCCTGAGCCACCTCAACTGGCTGCCATGTTTTGTTCAACTGGCTTTTTTGTTTGTATATATTGTAAATAACTTATCAACCTTAATACAAATCACTTTATGCACTGGTTTCCTGTGTGTTCTTAAATGCAACCATAACCCTTCCTGAGTTAATAATAATAATAATAATGTCCTTTTCTGTCATCTGTGTATGTTTCCCATACACAGACGAAATTCGTCTCTGCATTTAACCCAACCACTACCTGGAACCTTCTGCTAACTGGCCTACTACTGCTGAGCCATTACCACATTACTTTATCTTATCATTAGCATCTGTATCATATATCATATCATATCAGACATAATAAGATTTTATCTTCTTCTGCTTCCTTTCATTTCATGTACTGTTTTTTTATTTTTTATTTATGTGGTGTTGTAAATAGTTTTTGTGTTCTTTTAAATTTGAAATGAAAAGATCTGAAGCTCTCAACCTTGACTTCGCTAAATGGTTTTCAGAATCTGTTGGAATCCTGGCAAAAACCAATGCAGATTTGTTCCTGTCTTTGATTTTATACGTCTACCTTATAATGTTTTGCTAGTTTTTTGATACTTTGTTTTAAAAAAATGTATTTCTCTCTTTTGTTTTCTCTCTCTTTTGTTTTCTATTGTTTATTGTTTAAGGAAATGCTGCCATTGCTGTTCATCGTTCTTTAGTTTTAGCAGGTCACTTTCGTAAATGAGCCATGAGGCTCAATAAGATTTACCTGACTAAATAAAGGTTGAATGAATGAATGAATGAATAAATTCAAAAAATAAATAAAATAAAGTATATGAAGCAGATGATGTATGCCTGTGAATAGGTATAGAGGGGAAAACACTGAACGGAGTGCAATAAACTTATTTTATGATATGATACATAGGGGATGTTAAGGTGTGAACTCCCTACTGTTAAGGTGTGATCTGTCAATTTACATGTATGTGTTACCTCAGCCTGCAATTTACATATGTTGGTGCGTGACTCCTGTTATAAATCCACGCGCACACAGTCTGGTTAATTGAATTGATAAAGCTCCTCGGATGAGAAGCGAAACGTCTTCTGTTACAAATAAAGTCCAGTTGATCTTGTATTGAACGCCTTTTTGATACATAGGGGAATAAACGTTGTTTTTACAGTGTATAGTATTTCAGTGTGGCAGATTTTCCCCTGAGGAACATGTGGGTGTAGGAAATGTACCGAGGTTATGAGAGCATTTGTAAAAAGTCTGACAATTCTTTACATACATACATGATTTCCATGATACATGCAGGGCGGAAGCTCAACTGCACCGTGCACTGGGCCGCCTGGGGCAAAAACTCAATCAACCTTTCATCTTTAGTGGTGGGTGTTAAAATCATACACATTAAGAAAAAAAACACAGATGCCAATTAATCCCAAGAAAAAGCTTTAGACAAATAATTTTATTGTTATTTTAATATGAGTGATAACTTCATATAAATGCCATGTGGAAAATCCAAACTGTTGTAATAATAATAATAATGAATTTAATTTATAACGCACTTTTCATTAACAAAAATCTCAAAGTGCTACAAAGTGCAACTAAAATCAAAGGTCAAATAAAAACAAGTGATAAAATCAAGTAAAATCAATGATAAAACAACAAAAATCAATAATAAAATCAATTAAAAATAATGATAATATCAACTAAGACCTAAGATGAAATCATGCAGAGGCAGACTAGTTGTACCAACATTTACAAACTAAAAAGAAGGTTTAGTATTATAAAGTCTTACTCAGACAACTTTCATTGATCCACAGAAATAAACTTGTGAAGCTGCTGGACAAGACAACCGAACAAGGACCGTTCAGTCAGTGTCAGACTTTTTGAGACTGTGATGGAAGTGATGATGTAACTTTCACACTTACAAAAAAAATGATGTTCAGAAGTTCAACTTCTTGCATGTGTCTAAGATTCATATCATTTGGACCATCTGCTGCTTTTCTATTTGAAGTGCTTTTTAAATGCTTGAAGCAGGAAGGTTGCCATGGTTCCCTCAGCAAAGATAGTTTCCATTTATCTAGACCTTTCTCTCACTTCCTTTTTTATCCTCCTTTGAGTCACAAAGAAAAACAAGTGTCTTCCTGCAGTGTAGCTGTAGCCTTTCAGGTAAGGGTTGAATCATCTCTTGGTCCTCTCATCTCCATTGTGTGCATTTTCTGACAAATAATTCCACCTTCTGCCCTGGAGATGACAACTCATCCACGAGAAGGTCACCGAGTTCAGTGTCGGGAGTCTGGCAGCTGTGCCGTATGTCACACTGACCTGTGTATTTGGAACCAAACAATGTATTCCTGACAGGGCATGAACTAAAAAGTTATTTGATATGCACAAATGGTACCTCAGATGCACTCAGAATCTTATTATTCAGGGAATTAATTTAAAAACTATATATACATACATACACA
>JBBPBX010046534.1:0-26559 GCA_038048925.1 Garcialebias charrua | reverse complement strand
GCCCCCAGAACCCCAAGCCCCCGGCACCCACCCCAAAACCACCCTAGCACAGCCGGGCGACTGATCGTTGACCCATGACAACCGCCACAGACCACCTGAGGGCCTGCATGCAGCCCCCAGCAGACATCCCCCAGAACCACCCAGGTCTTCCCCAGGGCCCCCCTGCCCAGACAGCCCCAACAGCCCAGCCCCGACAACCCCCTGGCGCCCCAAACCCCAACACCCCCCACACCAGCCCCAATGCCCCACAAGGCCAGATCCCAGACCCCCTACCCTCACTACGTTACGGAGCTGATCAAAGAATGCCAGAGAGATTGATCCGATGTGTCGGCAGATGCTGTTTCAAGACTAATATGATCTAACAAAATATTTGACTTAAGTGATCATTTACCAGTTTTCACAATCTATAAAAATGAGCAAAGCATCACAAAAGCAGTTACAACTAAGAAAACAATAATAAACACATAAAAAACTTTGGATAAAATAAAAGAGGATCTAAATAAACAAAACTGGAATGACTTGTATGTTGATGATGTGAACAGATCATATGATGAGTTTATGAATATCTTTGAAGCGTTGTATGAAAAGAATTGTGTGCAAAAAAAATTATACAAAGATAAATATTGTTGACCAACCTTGGATGACAAAAGGGTTGAGAAATGCTTGTAAAAAATAATTATTTGTATTCATGCTTCTTGAAATTGCAAACACAAAATGCTGAAGAAAAATATAAGAAGTATAAAAACTAATTAGTAGGGATTATAAGGAACCATAAGAAGGAATATTATTGTGATTTATTAAATAAAAGTAATGGTAATATGAAAGCAACATGGCGAGTTATGAATAGTGTTCTGAAGAATCGTAAAGTAAAAACGGGTATTTCAATGATGAGCATGCATCAGAGTGTATTTCACAATATTTTGTAAAGGACAACGATGAAATTCATGATGAGAATGACATTTTAAATGGATTTAATCAATATTTTGTGAATGTTGGATCAAGCCTTGCAGCTAAAATACCAAAAGTAGATAATAATTTGAGCCATTCAAATATAAGTTTTGCAAACAGTATTTTTCTAAATGGAACTGACAAAGAAGAAATAATGAATGTAGTAAAAAAATCTTACAGGCAAGAGATCAAAAGACTGGGTGGACATGGATATGATGTTTGTAGAGGACATAATGAGTCATGGTATTGAGCCGTTTACATATATATGTAATTTATCATTCTCAACAGGAAAATTTCCAGATAATATGAAATTAGCTAAGGTAGTTCCTCTGCACCCGGATAGGTGCAGCGTCCGCAGTGAAGCGGGCGCTGTACCGGTCTGTCGTGGTGAAGAGAGAGCTGAGTCAAAAGGCAAAGCTCTCAATTTACCGATCGATCTACGTTCCCACCCTCATCTATGGTCATGAGCTTTGGGTTATGACCGAAAGAACAAGATCTCGGATACAAGCGGCTGAAATGAGTTTTCTCCGCAGGGTGGCTGGACTCTCCCTTAGAGATAGGGTGAGAAGCTCAGTCATCCGGGAGGGACTCGGAGTAGAGCCGCTGCTTCTCCACATCGAGAGGAGCCAGTTGAGGTGGCTCGGGCATCTGGTTAGGATGCCTCCTGGACGCCTCCCTGGTGAGGTGTTCCGGGCATGTCCCACCGGGAGGAGACCCAGAGGAAGACCCAGGATACGCTGGAGGGACTATGTTTCTCGGCTGGCCTGGGAACGCCTTGGGATTCCCCCAGAGGAGCTGCTCCAAGTGGCTGGGGAGAGGGAAGTCTGGGCCTCCCTACTTAGGCTGCTACCCCCGCGACCCGACCCCGGATAAGCGGACGAAAATGGATGGATGGATGGGTTCCTCTTTTTAAAAATGGTGATTATGTATGTTCAACAATTACAGTATAGACCAATATCCTTGTTACCAAAGTTCTCAAAAATTCTAGAAAAACTATTTGTGAACAGACTAGATCAATTTATAGATAAACAAAATATTCTAAGTAACAGCAGAGATAGACACATCATTAAGTCTTCCAAGTCGATGAGATACCCAGCTGTGTGCATGCCAAAAGGGCAAATTAGCTCGCCTAAAGCCTGTCTTCTCTTCAAAGAAATGTTATCAGTTGTGTTGAGGGACCAACTGACCAAATCCAAGTCCATAGTTATAATTCGGAAGATTTTGTAGAAGAGAGGCTCTCAAGCAGTTTCACTGACAAGACAGAGCAAAAGCAAAGCGGAGAAGGAGAGGAGATGTCCGCCCTTGAGAAGAGCAAGTGTTGCACCTCCCAGTTCTCAAACTGGGGGGTGCAACAATGCAGCTGAGTGCTGTACCTTTCACAAGAATGCAACATGTCATCAGGCGGAACTAACAATACAATGCCTTGTTGCAGCCTGAACCTACTTTAGGGACACACAAATGATCAAACAAGTCAATTGCTATATTTGTAATTTTTCTCTTTAACAGAGTGTAAGTTTGGAAGAAAGAGGTATGTGTTGTGGCCATAATCACAGGTTTTAATCACAGATCACTGAAGTGAGATAATTAGTCACATGTGTTGTGCACCAAGTTAACCCGGCTGAGATGAGTTCTCCTTCGCGCCTTGATGGTCGCTTTGTTTGATGTTGAGTTACTTGCTATTTCAACTACTTCATTTTGTTAACATTTTGTATGGTTATTTTTTTCTCTAAAGAGGGGGCCCAACAAAAACATTTGAGAACAATTGTCAAACAAGTGAGAATTATTGGATTTGGTACCTGGATGATTGAGCATTGTTGCCTTGAACCACTTTGGCTGTTGCTGCCTGCCTGGAAGGAGTCGACGAGGGACAGGACGGCCCCCAGAAACCATCTTAGCTCCGGCAAACTGTTTGGTCCACTTAAGGTGTATACTGCTTGGTGGGGAAACAATTTACTGGAACTCCTCTGACTGATGAAGCCCTCCGGATAGAGGGCGAAACGTTTCTATAAAAAAGAAACTGTCCTTAAAGTAGATTGTTTGTATTTTTTATGAATATAAATTAAAAAATATATATTTATTTTTACCTCACTACTCCAGCATGATGTCTGGCAGCTGTTAAAAATGTGGTACGTTAGGTTCCTCTTTGAGTTTTAAAGGTTCTTTAACAACAATAAATGCTGCTTTAAAAGCACACTAATGCCTGATTTAAAAGTCCACTGACATCATCATACAAATTTGCATGAAATGATTGAAGATATATATATTTTATCATTCAACTATGTTCATTTTTGAAAAACAAAATGATAAATTAATGAAAATTCCTTTCAAAATGAGTTTAATATTAAAAACCGCTTTTCTCTCTGAAAAATCTGACTACAACCGAATGCAACATTTGTGACGTAGGAAGCAGGACATTCAGTCTGCGGCTGCATTTAACGCATAACACATTCTCTCCCAGATCGCCTTTTTTTTGTATAACTTGAAAAATGCCGGTTCGGTGTGTCGCATTTGGGTGTTCTAATATCAGTGAACAAGTGAGCCTTTTCACTTTCCCAAAAGATGTAAGACCTCTGTCAAAAATGGAATAAAAAAGCTGCCCCCCCTCGGACTGAGCTCCCTGTTTCCTGAACAGGTAAGAGTCAAATACATACGGGTGCAGACCTAAATTAGAACCTGCTGTTTCTGCTCATCTAACTTCCTGCTTCCAAAACAGAAGACAAATAGCTCAAATCTTAACTTAGATTGATAATTTTGTTGTTTTATTTCTTGTTCGCCATGAATATTTATATGGGGTGTTCTAAAGACGTTCTTTCTCCTACGTCACAAATGTTGCATTCGCTTGTAGTCTGATTTTTCAGAGAGAAAAGCGGTTTTAATTTTAAACTCAGTTTGAAAGGAATTTTCATTAATTTATCATTTTGTTTGCAAAAACGAACATAGTTGAATGATACAAGATATATATCTTCTATAATTTCATGCAAATTTGTAAGATGATGTCAGTGGACCTTTAAGGCTCCATTTCACTGAACTGTTGTGAGGTGTGAGAGGTGTAGCATAACAGCTGTTAGCTCTTAAAATAAACTACAATATCTGTAAACAAAAATAAAAATAAAAGAAACCATGGGGTCAAATATTAAATGGGAGGTAATTTCTACTAACAGGGCCGTAATGTGTACTCGTGGCCCGGAATGAAAGCCTATATTTAGCACAATAGCGTGTCGTATGGATTTGTGTGTATTATCCTATCTCCATAAGCTCATTTTCTCTTCGTGAATTGGCACTCCCTGCATTTCAACAATGTTTACCAAGAGAATCTGACTTCCAGGCTTCTCTGAAAACTCTCTGACATGTTCCAAAGGTTGAAAGTGCCTCTCAGATTTGCCAGGTATGTTTTTTTTTCTTATAAACTCTATCAGATAAGACATGGCAGGCTAAATTTATCCTTTTTAATAAATTACTGTGATGAATGGCCAAACAATTTAGGTTTGACTTATTTGATTTTAATTTTTTAATTAGTTTGAACTTCAAACAGTTCAAGGCGCTGTAGAAACATTCAATGCAGTCATTCTCTGGTGGATTGAAGTTTGTTGGAGTGTTGCTGTGTGTTTGTCACATTTACAAAAATGTATTGCTAGCTGCTGAAGGGAAACAGGTGATTGTTTTTGGCCATGTGTGTTCACATGTTTGCCTGTTCACAAAATATTGTTTGAACCACTGAACAAATTTAATTTAGGCTCTCAGAAAATACCGGTAATCATTTATGTTTATCAGATTGTATGATCAATCCAATTCAAGGTGACTCCCACAGCCAACAGTCCTTAGGAGACACAAAAACAACTGGAATTCAGACCAATTTACAGACAAAGAGCTAAAACAATGGTGTGGGTGTAGACGAGTCATCCTAACATGTCTGTCTAAAACTATATCCTTATCTGTTAACCCTGTTTGCTTAAAAACTTGGTACACTGGACAGATTTTCATTAAAATGACTGGATTTATTTTTACTCAACTTATTAAGTTGATTTTAAAACAGTTCCTATCTGGCAACCGTGTTTACCACTGAATTGAAGAAGAACATGCAAAAAGGAGAGCCATTGTATTTCAATCCACTTCATTTCAATTTATTAATACTGTATAGTGCTAAGTCACAACAGAAGTTGTCTCAGGGCACGTGTTGCATGTGGACTTGGATATAAATGGTGGGCACTGCATGCTTAAATAGCATCCTGGCTGTTTCTGGTTGGTGTTCAACTATTGTGTTTTGGTCCCTTACACCTGCTTTTTTTTTTTTACAGACTTTTTTAAAAACCAAAGTCTTTTTATTGATTCCTTTTTCAGAACACACACACACGCACACACACACACACACACACACACACACACACACACACACACCTTCATACAGCACTCTACTACACACACATTCATACACTGCTACATCTCAAAGATAATCTGAAACTGTAGACTACTCACATTCATGCCCCGATGGGACACACATCAGAAGCAAAATCAAAAAGGCGTTCAATACAAGATCAACTGGACTTTATTTGTTGCAGAAAACGTTTCGACTCCTATCCAGGAGGCTTTTTCAATTCACTGAAAACAAACTGTGAGAGTTTGGAATTATAACAGAACCACGCACCATCATATGTAAATTGCAAGCTGAGGTAACACATACATGTAAATTGACATGTGTTAAGGTGTGATCTGTCAATTTACATGTATGTGTTACCTCAGCTTGCAATTTACAAATGATGGTGCGTGGTTCTGTTATAACTCCAAACTCTCACAGTTTGTTTTCAGTGAATTGAAAAAGCCTCCTGGATAGGAGTCGAAATGTTTTCTGCAACAAATAAAGTCCAGTTGATCTTGTATTGAACGCCTTTTTGATTTTATCATGTCCTGGACGACTGAGAATCTTCACCAGCACATCAGAGGCAATGAGGGGTTCAGTGTCTTGCCCAGGGACACTTCAACTTGTGACTGCTGGTGGAATCGAAGCCCCAACTCTCCCACTGGAGAGCGACTTCTCTATCCACTCAGCCACAGCTTTCCCCAAAGTACAGTATCCTAAAAAAAACATTATGGACGGATTCTGTTAGCAGCCCAGCTCCTGGGAGTGACAGGTAGGGGGAGCGAGGGGGAGATAATCCCTACGGGTCTCAGCGTGTTGTTCGGCTCGGCTCGTTATGTAAGAGATTAGAAGGTGCAGGAGAAGGTGGAGACGTGACGGCAGCCGGCTCGGGCTGCCTGCGGGGGACACACTGCATAATGTGGCCGCTGGAGGAGAGCTGAGGCGGCGTAGCTGCGAGCGAAGCGTCTCCGGAGAGAAACCATGCCAACCTTCACTGTCATGTACAAAGGAGCCGTCATCATCAGCAGGTGGGAGCGCGCGTCGCAGACTCTTTGAAGTCACATTTTGAGCTCGAGTGTTTCCATCAAAGCGCGTGAGGCTGGATGAGCCGGATGGTGACCTCTGAGTCCACATCTTGTAGTTATATTTCAGAGGCTTTTTATATTTATCTACTGCCAAATACAGTATAAAACAGGCAGGCTAAAATGTTTACTCTCCCACTCTGTCAGCAGAATATTTTGCGAAGCACGTGATAGATTTGAATGAAACTTGCAGCATGTAATTACTGGATGTAAGCCTACCACTGATTAGTGTTAGGAATAAACAGAGTTCAAGATGGCTGCTGCAGACAACAGAAATTAAAACCACAAAATATTCTCTAGCTCAGAACATTAGAGTGGAAAAAGTAAACTTTTTTGTTAATCATTTCAGAAAGTAAGACTCAGATTCTTCAGAGTGAAGTATTTCAGACTTTATTTATTGTAGGTTTGATTATTATAACTTACAGATAATGAAAGGACAAAATAAAATGAGAATATTCCAGAACCAGCTGTTGGTCCCTGTTGGATTCACTCCTCTTTTTCCACTAGAGGGCTGCATAGCTTTACTTTTAGTTGAAGTAAGATTGACGGCAGACCGGAAGTGCACTTACGTCACTGTTAACTGAAACTAACGAGTGGAATCTAACATAAAATCATATCTTACTTGTGTTCATGATTATTGCCCAACGTGGTAAGTTATATTACCGGTGTATGAATGTGTGTGGCACTTTGAGATTTTCACTAATGAAAAAGTGCGTTATAATTTGAATTAATTATTATTAATGTTGTAAGATGTGAGAGATATGTTGTTTTGTAGTTTTAAGCGTGGGTTTTGGCGAATTAGCTTACAGCTATAAGATGCTAGCGGGTAGCAGCTAGTTAGCTAAATGATAGCTTTGTTGCTGCACTGTGATATTTAAATGCTGATGTTTATAACTGGTTGGTTAAATCTATTCTAGTTCTTAAATCTATGTTTAAGTTAGTGTTTATTTGAATTTTGACAGTGATGTGCGGTTAGGGAAGGTAAGTGAGGCGGTGCCTCACCTGTCATCATGGAAAGAAAAAAAATGTAAATTGAAAAAATAAATGTAATTATTGTATTTATCCTTTGATTTGTACTATATACTTATTTTACGCAAAACTAAACCAGTTTTAAGTTTTTTTTTCAAAATCACAGATTTTTCTTATTTAGCGTTCAAATACTGAGAAGAGACATGCGGAGGCACCAGGCAGCTGCGGCGCACCAGGGATTGCGCAATCACTCTGCTGACTGTGCTGCATGCTGCAGTGAGCCCGTATTCCTGCCCCTTTTATGTCGCTATTAAACTGTCCAAATACCTATGCTATATAAACTACATTTCTATAGTTTAGCTGGTGAATATAATAAATAGTGTTTTTGTATGTGTGTGTAACTTGTTTCTTGTGCTGAGCGATCATAAAACGGCTGTGAAAAGTGGCAGTGTGAGGCAAGCCTCATCGAGGAGGCGGGGCTAGTGAGCCCAGGCATCCTGCTTGAACCTGCTCTGCTCAGCTGCAGAAGTGACAGCGCGCTACAATTTAATGTAAGGAAAACCCTGATGCATGCTCAATAATCCAGGTAGAAAAATCTAAAAAAGCTAAGTCTGGTCCTCTGGACATTCAAAAAAAAAAAAAAAAAAGAAAAAAAAAGTGTAGAAACGTTTCGTCTTTCGTCCGAAAGACTTCCTCAGTCTGAGGTGCTGTATTCAGCTCAGTCTTATAAATAGCACCCTCTCACAGTGGATCAACCAGTTGGCTGATGACAGCCAAAACCAGCTGCTCACATGATCAAGGAGGACCATCAGCCTAACGATGGATCGTTAGCACCCTGATGGTTGTTTGCTATTCACAGAGGGCTGAGTGATACTAGCAATAACAGCATTGTAAGAGGGGGACAGTTGAACCCGGAGGCCTCCACCCCTGTTTAATGATGGGCGGTTTCTTTTCACAAAGATGGCCTCCTTTACTCCTCTCTCAAACCATCGTTCCTCTCTATCAAGGATGTGAACATCTTCATCCCTGAAAGAGTGACCGCTGGCCTGGAGATGAGTGTAGACCGCAGAGTCCTGACCTGATGATGTTGATCTTCTGTGCTGGGCCATCCTTTTGGCCAGTGGCTGTTTAGTTTCCCCGATATAAGACTGATCACAGCCCTCCTGACACTGAACAGCATACACAATATTACTCTGTTTGTGCCGGGGGACTGGATCTTTGGGATGAACCAGTCTTTGCCGTAATGTATTTTGGGGTTTAAAAGCCACTGGGACGTTGTGTTTGGAAAATAAACGTCTCAATGTCTCTGAATCTCCCGCAACATACGGAATGGCCACTGGTCTGGGTCTGGGTTCCTTCTTTTCACCTGATGGCTGGCTGGAGTCCTGTTTGGGTTTCTTCTCTGCTTTCAGGAAGGCCCATTTAGGATATCCACATTTCTCTAGAGCCTGTTTTGTGTGTGATTTCTCCTTCTGTCTGGCTGCTGAGTTAGTGGGGACGCTGTCTGCTCTGTGATACAGAGTCCTGATGACTCCTAACTTGTGCTCCAGAGGGTGATGGGAGTCAAACTGTAAATACTGGTCTGTGTGGGTGGGTTTGCGGTACACCTCAGTTTGCAAATTTCCTCTATCAGAAACTGAGACCTCACAGTCCAAGAAAGCCAACCTGCCATTTTTTACATCTTCTCGTGTGAACTTGATATATTTATCCACAGAGTTGATGTGATCAGTGAAATGTTGGACTTCCTGAGATTTAATTTTAACCCAGGTGTCGTCAACATACCTGAACCAATGACTTGGTGGTCTCCCTGAAAAGGACGTCAAGGCTCTCTTTTCTACCTCCTCCATGTACAGGTTGGCAACAATAGGAGAAACTGGAGACCCCATAGCACACCCATGTTTCTGCCTATAATATTGCTCCCCATATGTGAAGTAGGTTGACTGCAGGCACAGTTTCAAGAGTTGACACAGTTGCTCTGTGGAAAGTGTGGTCCTGCTGTTCAGAGTGGTGTCTGATTTTAACCTTAAACAGACCACCTCTACTGCCTCATCAACAGGAATGCACGTAAAGAGTGATGTGACATCAAAAGAGACCATTGTTTCATCAGTCTCCATGATGACATCCCTCACCTTATCCACAAAGTCCATGGTGTTCTGTATGTGGTGTTCTGAGCTGCCAACTAAAGGGATGAGTACAGATGCCAGATATTTGGAAACATTGTAAGTGACCGAGTTAATCATGCTAACAATTGGTCTTAAAGGTACACCTTGTTTGTGGATTTTGGGTAAACCATGCAGACTTGGTGTGGCCTCCCCTGGGTACAGACTGTGGTACAGAATACTGTCAATAGCCTTGTCCTGCTTCAAAATTGTCAGGCAATCTCTCAACTTCTTCTTGTAACCACTTCTCTTTTCAGCGGTTCATAAGTAGTTAAGTAACTAAGGAGTGACATAACTTTCTCATGATAATCTTTCTGGTTCAAAATCACTGTGCACCTTCCTTTGTCTGCTGGGCGAATTATGATGTTTTGTCCTTGCTAAGAGTGGTGAGTGTATCCCTCTCTTCTCTACTGATGTTGGAAGGTGGTGGTTTGGCATTACTGAGACAGGCTGAAACTTTGACTCTGAGCTGTTCAGCTTCAAACTCTTTAATTTTGTTGTTATGGATCGCTGACTCAGTGGCTGTGATCATCTCCACCAGCGGAATTCTACTTGGTGCCACTGCAAAGTTTAGTCCCCTAGCAAGAATCTCTGTCTCCGACTGGGTGAGCTGTCTGTCAGATAAATTCTTCACCCACTTTTCTGTCTCCCTGGCATGTAACTGTGTACAAGAGTGTTAGTCTTGCACTGAATGTGTTGTTATTGGAATTGTGATGGTGTTGACGAGTTATCAGTAAGTTAAATTTGTTTTGTTGTAGAGTCTTGGACTTGGCATGCTGTGCTAAGCATGCCTGATCTATGTAGTCCATCACTTGCTGAAGTGTGGTCTGATCTAGGAACGTTGTTAGTTTTTGTTTAATGTGCTCTTCTTTGGCCTTCAAGGCCTCAATAGTAAAATTGGTCCGTTTCACCCGTTCATTCGGCAGCTGGGTCTGTGCCTTCTGAAGGATCTTGCTTGCCCGGTGCCCGCTGACCGACGATTTCAGTTCCAGGCTCTTGGAAATGATGCTACTTTGTCTGCATCTAAGGTTGAATCGCAAGTGGTTCCTGCAGTCTGCCCTCTTCCTAGCTGTTTTCTCAAACTCTCTAACAAGTTTGAGGCAATCCTGGCCAAAGTGGTTCAAAATACCCTGATGCATGCTCAATAATCCAGGTAGAAAAATCTAAAAAAGCTAAGTCTGGTCCTCTGGACATTCAAAAAAAAAAAGGGGGGGAAAATGTGTAGAAACGTTTCGTCTTTCGTCCGAAAGACTTCCTCAGTCTGAGGTGCTGTATTCAGCTCAGTCTTATAAATAGCACCCTCTCACAGTGGATCAACCAGTTGGCTGATGACAGCCGAAACCAGCTGCTCACATGATCAAGGAGGACCATCAGCCTAACGATGGATCGTTAGCACCCTGATGGTTGTTTGCTATTCACAGAGGGCTGAGTGATACTAGCAATAACATCATTGTAAGAGGGGGACAGTTGAACACGGAAGCCTCCACCCTTGTTTAATGATGGGCGGTTTCTTTTGACAAAGATGGCCTCCTTTACTCCTCTCTCAAACCATCGTTCCTCTCTATCAAGGATGTGAACATCTTCATTCCTGAAAGAGTGACGGTGGGTTTGAACCAGAAAGACTATCATGAGAAAGTTATGTCACTCCTTAGTGACTTAACCACTTATGAACCGCTGAAAAGAGATCCAGGAAGTGGTTACAAGAAGAAGTTGATAGATTGCCTGAAAATTTTGAAGCAGGACAAGGCTATTGACAGTATTCTGTACCACAGACTGTACCCAGGGGAGGCCACGCCAAGTCTGTATGGTTTACCCAAAATCCACAAACAAGGTGTACCTTTAAGACCAATTGTTAGCATGATTAACTCGGTCACTTACAATGTTTCCAAATATCTGGCATCTGTACTCATCCCTTTAGTTGGTAGCTCAGAACACCACATACAGAACGCCATGGACTTTGTGGATAAGGTGAGGGATGTCATCATGGAGACTGATGAAACAATGGTCTCTTTTGATGTCACATCGCTCTTTACGTGCATTCCCGCTGATGAGGCAGTAGAGGTGGTCTGTTTAAGGTTAAAATCAGACACCACTCTGAACAGCAGGACCACGCTTTCCACAGAGCAACTGTGTCAACTCTTGAAACTGTGCCTGCAGTCAACCTACTTCACATATGGGGAGCAATATTATAGGCAGAAACATGGGTGTGCTATGGGGTCTCCAGTTTCTCCTATTGTTGCCAACCTGTACATGGAGGAGGTAGAAAAGAGAGCCTTGACGTCCTTTTCAGGGAGACCACCAAGTCATTGGTTCAGGTATGTTGACGACACCTGGGTTAAAATTAAATCTCAGGAAGTCCAACATTTCACTGATCACATCAACTCTGTGGATAAATATATCAAGTTCACACGAGAAGATGTAAAAAATGGCAGGTTGGCTTTCTTGGACTGTGAGGTCTCAGTTTCTGATAGAGGAAATTTGCAAACTGAGGTGTACCGCAAACCCACACACACAGACCAGTATTTACAGTTTGACTCCCATCACCCTCTGGAGCACAAGTTAGGAGTCATCAGGACTCTGTATCACAGAGCAGACAGCGTCCCCACTAACTCAGCAGCCAGACAGAAGGAGAAATCACACACAAAACAGGCTCTAGAGGAATGTGGATATCCTAACTGGGCCTTCCTGAAAGCAGAGAAGAAACCCAAACAGGACTCCAGCCAGCCATCAGGTGAAAAGACGGAACCCAGACCCAGACCAGTGGCCATTCCATATGTTGCGGGAGTTTCAGAGACATTGAGATGTTTATTTTCTAAATACAACGTCCCAGTGGCTTTTAAACCCCAAAATACATTACGGCAAAGACTGGTTCACCCCAAAGATCCAGGCCCCTGGCACAAACAGAGTAATATTGTGTATGCTGTTCAGTGTCAGGAGGGCTAT
Organism: Garcialebias charrua; assembly: GCA_038048925.1. Lineage (NCBI taxonomy): Eukaryota > Metazoa > Chordata > Actinopteri > Cyprinodontiformes > Rivulidae > Garcialebias > Garcialebias charrua. The sequence continues at coordinate 14,104 of JBBPBX010046534.1, read as the reverse complement.
TGGAGAAACTAAACAGCCACTGGCCAAAAGGATGGCCCAGCACAGAAGATTAACATCATCAGGGCAGGTCTCTGCAGTCTACACTCATCTCCAGGCCAGCGGTCACTCTTTCAGGAATGAAGATGTTCACATCCTTGATAGAGAAGAACAATGGTTTGAGAGAGGAGTAAAGGAGGCCCTCTTTGTGAAAAGAAACCACCCATCATTAAACAGGGGTGGAGGCCTCCCGGTTCAGCTGTCCCCCTCTTACAATCAAAGTCAAAGTCAAATTCAACTTTATTGTCAGAACTGCAATATGTACAGGACATACACAGGATTGAAATTGCGTTTCTCTCAGTCCCTCGGTCCAACAGTAACCATTTAAACACTAAAACACTGAAACATTTAATAAACATAAGCATAAAATAGAAAAAGTGTAACACTGTCCTAAGTTTTTGCATAGTAGTATAAAAGTATGAAAATTTACACCGTACAGGTGGCAGAAAGAAGAAGAAATCTTATTTTAACCGCCCCTTTTTTCAAAAACAAAATAAGTTCAAACAATCAATTCAAACAATAATTATCTAAGTAACAGAGCAAAAAGAGTAACTTTTCACAATCTACAAATATCTAGAACATTAAACACTTAACTGAAAGTTTTAGTATTTTGTTAACAATTTAGTTTTGATAATTTTTTTAACATAAGCACAGAGTTTACATCTTTAACATCATTTCCCAAACCATTCCACAATTCATTTCCCTGTATTGAAATAAAAATAATAATAGTATGTGTAAAGATTGCTGATATGAGATTTTAAACACAACCCGTTAACTGCTGCCAATCAAATGGCGAATAAATTACTCTGTAGGGTTCATGTATTATAAAAGAAGAAAAATAACGCTATCCAAAGTATCCAAAGTGCTGAAGAAGCTATGGCAGACAGAAGCCAAAACGTGGAAAACATTTTTGTCTGTTTTTTTATTATACATGTGAAAAAAAAACTGTGCAGTGCCTCACCAGCCATGAACCTCACCGCACGTCACTGAATTTTGCAATACTGAGTGTTGGCATTTTTGTTTTTACTTTATTTACAGTTTACAGCAGTAAACAGAAGGAAAAGCTCGAGATGCTATTAGTTACAGTCTATACAACCTCAGTCCCAGCGCAGGTTTCAAAGAAGCACTTGAGCGACTAAAATCAAGATTTGGAAATCCTCATTCCATCTCCCAAGCTTGGGTTGAAAAGGTTTTGAACTTTAAGGAGATAAGATACAATACACAACTGAGAGACTTCACAGACCAACTAAGAGGCTGTAAGGATACACTTGCTGCCATGAAATGTGAAGAAGAGCTTAGTGGCCAGTGCACATTAGTTGAGATAATTAGCAAGCTACCATAAGATCTCAGGGCCAAGTGGTTAAATAAAAACCATGACATCACAAAGGAGGGACGTCTACCGAAACTCAATGACGTAGTCAGCTTTGTGGAGACAGAGGCTGAAAAGAGATCAGATCCAGTCTTTGGTGGGTTAATTAGCTACAAGAAGCAGGAGAAGCCAAACAATTTTACATCACCTACCGCAGTCTCTAAGAAACATCGTCAAAGCTACCCCACCACTGTCAAGGCAGCAACAGTCCAGGAGAATAAGTACACACGTACCAAGCAGCCAGCTTATTTAAAATGTCTCAAATGTTCAGAGCACCATTTCTTAAACCAATGCCCAGATTTCAGATCACTAAAGGCCCCGGTATAGCTCTGCGTACGGCAGTACGCCACTGTACGCTGTACATACGCAGAGGCACAAGCGTAGCCCCGCAGGGCATGTACGTGCCAAGCTCAAATTTTACGACAGCGTACGCAAGCGCGTTGTCTCACAATAAACTGCCCGGCGCCGGACTGTTTTGTATGACACAAATGTATTAAATTCCCTTTCTTCATCCCTGATCTGGACTTTTCTTTTGTTTTGTTTTTGCCAAAAGTCAAGTGATCGCTTCCTCCTCCGCTGACTCCGTGACTGAAATGATGAGGAAATGAATGAATTTGTCACGAGCGAACTAAACTCATGTCCAACGTGGCTGTGCGAGGTTCTGCATTTTTCCTGGTGTTCTGGTGTGCTGGACCAGCGCTCCCTGTTTTTATTTTATTTTTTAGAACTTTTTATTAACACATAAACACAGAACACCGCTGCGGCAGAAGCTGTGAGAAGTGCCCCCCCCCCGATCTGTCAATTAATTCAGTAGGCGTGTCAGCAAATGACCAATCAGCGACCTCAATTTGTCCCGTAGGTAAATGCTCCACCCTGCTGTTGCTCAAATGACATCAAGAATTTGGAGCGAAAACGCGAGCATTAACGCGAGAACGAACGCAGAGTTATACTATGAACTGCTTGCACACAGCACGCGTAGAGAGGCGTTTGGCAAAACGCAGAGCTATACCGGGGCCTTAACAGTGCCAGAACGTCTTGTGTTTGTTCAAGGAAAGAACCTGTGTCAAAACTGTTTTATGATGGGTCACAGTGCTGAGATTTGCACATGCAATTAGGTGTGCAACGTTCCAGGCTGTGGACATAAATATAACAAATGGCCACACCCTAACCACACTAACAGACAGAACGCTACTGCAGGGCAGGACACCACTGATGACAATAAAACTACCCAACAAACACAAACTACCAGATCACCTAATGTCACATGTGGATTCGCTGGAGCTGCAAATGGTAAAGTTTGTTTGCCTATTGTTCCTGTGGTCGTTAGGGGCAAATCTACAAACATCAGTTCTGTCACATATGCGTTACTCGATCCTGGAGCCAACACTAGTTTAATAATAATAATCATTTTATTTAAAAGCACCTTTCAGAACACCCAAGGACACTTAACAAACCAATACAGTGCAAACATTATCAGTGACAAATTGAAATATAAAATACATAAAGATTACAGTGAGACCTGGAGGGGTGTGGTTGGGAGGAACGGCCCCCCTGATCTGAACCAGAGTGGTGTTCTGTTATTGGACTTCTGTGCTCGTCATGGATTGTCCATAACGAACACCATGTTTAAGCATAAGGGTGTCCATATGTGCTCTTGGCACCAGGACACCCTAGGTCGCAGTTCGATGATCGACTTTGTTGTCGTCTCATCTGATCTGCGGCCGCATGTCTTGGACACTCGGGTGAAGAGAGGGGCGGAGCTGTCAACTGACCACTACCTGGTGGTGAGTTGGCTCCGATGGTGGGGGAGGATGCCGGTCAGACCTGGCAGACCCAAACGTATTGTGAGGGTCTGCTGGGAACGTCTGGCAGAGTCTCCCGTAAGACGGAGCTTTAACTCCCACCTCCGGGAGAGCTTTGAACACGTTCCGAGGGAGGCGGGGGACATGGAGTCCGAGTGGGCCGTGTTCCGCGCCTCTATTGTCGAGGCAGCTTATCGGAGCTGTGGCCGCAAGGTTGTTGGTGCCTGTCGTGGTGGCAACCCTCGAACCCGGTGGTGGACACCGGCAGTGAGGGATGCTGTCAGGCTGAAGAAGGAGTCCTATTGGGCCTTTTTGGCTTGTGGGACCCCGGAAGCAGCTGATAGGTACCGGCAGTCCAAGCGGCATGCGGCTCGGGTGGTTGCTGAGGCAAAAACTCGGGCGTGGGAGGAGTTCGGAGAGGCCATGGAGAATGACTTCCGTACGGCTTCGAGGCGATTCTGGTCCACCATCCGGCGTCTCAGGGGGGGAAAGAGGTACGCGACCAACACCATTTATGGTGGGGGTGGCGTGCTGCTGACCTCAACTCGGGATGTTGTGAGTCGGTGGGCGGAATACTTCGAAGACCTCCTCAATCCTACTGGCACGTCTTCCACTGAGGAAGCGGAGCCTGGGGACTTTGGGTCGGGTTCTCCGATCTCTGGTGCTGAGGTCGCCGAGGTGGTTAAAAAGCTCCGCGGTGGCAAGGCTCCGGGGGTGGATGAGATTCGCCCGGAGTTCCTTAGGGCTCTGGATGTTGTAGGGTTGTGTTGGCTTACGCGACTCTGCAATATCGCGTGGACATCGGGGGCAGTTCCCTTGGATTGGCAGACTGGGGTGGTGGTTCCCCTATTCAAAAAGGGGGACCGTAGGGTGTGTTCCAACTATAGGGGGATCACACTCTTAAGCCTCCCTGGTAAGGTCTATTCAGGGGTTCTGGAGAGGAGGGTCCGTCGGATAGTCGAACCTCGGATTCAGGAGGAGCAGTGTGGTTTTCGTCCTGGTCGTGGAACACTGGACCAGCTCTACACCCTCAGCAGGGTCCTGGAGGGTGCGTGGGAGTTTGCCCAACCAGTTTACATGTGCTTTGTGGACTTGGAGAAGGCATTCGACCGCGTCCCTCGGGGGGTTCTGTGGGGGGTACTCCGGGAGTATGGGGTACCAGGCCCTTTGATAAGGGCTGTTAGGTCCCTGTACGACCGGTGTCAGAGCTTGGTCCGCATTGCCGGCAGTAAGTCAGGCTCGTTTCCGGTGAGAGTTGGACTCCGCCAAGGTTGCCCTTTGTCACCGATTCTGTTCATAACTTTTATGGACAGAATTTCTAGGCGCAGCCAAGGTGTTGAGAGGATCCGTTTTGGTGACCTTAGAATCGCTTCTCTGTTTTTTGCAGATGATGTGGTCCTACTGGCTTCATCAGTTCGTGATTTACAACTTTCACTGGAGCGGTTTGCAGCCGAGTGTGATGCGGCCGGGATGAGGATCAGTTCCTCCAAATCCGAGGCCATGGTCTTGAGCCGGAAAAGGGTAGCATGCCCTCTCCGGGTCGGGGAGGAGGTCCTGCCCCAAGTGGAGGAGTTTAAGTATCTCGGGATCTTGTTCACGAATGAGGGAAAACTGGAGCGTGAGATCGATAGGCGGATAGGTGCAGCGTCCGCAGTGAAGCGGGCGCTGTACCGGTCTGTCGTGGTGAAGAGAGAGCTGAGTCAAAAGGCAAAGCTCTCAATTTACCGATCGATCTACGTTCCCACCCTCATCTATGGTCATGAGCTTTGGGTTATGACCGAAAGAACAAGATCTCGGATACAAGCGGCTGAAATGAGTTTTCTCCGCAGGGTGGCTGGACTCTCCCTTAGAGATAGGGTGAGAAGCTCAGTCATCCGGGAGGGACTCGGAGTAGAGCCGCTGCTTCTCCACATCGAGAGGAGCCAGTTGAGGTGGCTCGGGCATCTGGTTAGGATGCCTCCTGGACGCCTCCCTGGTGAGGTGTTCCGGGCATGTCCCACCGGGAGGAGACCCAGAGGAAGACCCAGGACGCGCTGGAGGGACTATGTTTCTCGGCTGGCCTGGGAACGCCTTGGGATTCCCCCGGAGGAGCTGCTCCAAGTGGCTGGGGAGAGGGAAGTCTGGGCCTCCCTACTTAGGTTGCTACCCCCGCGACCCGACCCCGGATAAGCGGAAGAAGATGGATGGATGATGGATGGATGGATGGATAAAGATTATAAAATGCAAAATAATAAAAATACATTTAGTAAAGTTAATGATAAGCTAGTCTAAAGAGATGTGTTTTCAGGGCTGTCTTGAACAGAGAAAGGGAGGTGGTGTTTCGAAGGTCTGGCGGTAGAGCGTTCCAGAGGTGAGGGGCAGAGCAGGTGAAGGCCCTGCTCCCCATGGTGGAGAGGCGGGCAGAGGGTACATGGAGATGTAGCGAAGAGGAGGATCTGAGAGAGCGTGATGGGATGGAGATTTGTAGGAGGTCAGATAGATAAGGAGGGGCAAGGTTGTGGATAGATTTGAACGTGAGAAGTAGAATTTTGAAGATGATGCGTGATTTAACCGGGAGCCAGTGGAGCTGCTGCAGGACAGGAGTGATGTGGTTATAGTAGGAGGTTTGAGTGATGACACGGGCAGCTGAGTTCTGGACCATCTGTAACTTGTGGAGAGATTTGTTGGGGAGGCCGTAAGAGAAGGGAATTGCAGTAATCTAGTTTAGTGTCAGAAGAACTGACCGAGACTCAAAGTCAAAGGCAAGCCTGCAAGGTTAGACCTTGATACTGTAGGAAGTAGCCAAGAAGGAATATTTACTAGAAGTGTAGATCTTGAGATTAACTATCTACATGATGGCAGCATCTACACGCTTAATGGTGTGAGAACACTTAAGAAATTAAACATAGGACTTAGTTGTCTGTTAGCACCGGATGAGGTAGCCAGATGGGATCACCTAGCAGACATCCCAGCACCAAGGCCAATGATGTGCACCTTGTCATTGGACAAGATGCTCCACCCCTTCTCAGAACTGAAGAGTACCGCGTAGGAGGTGATAATGACCCTTACACTACCAGAACAGTACCCGACTGGGCCATAAATGGACCCGTCGATTACAAAGAAGGTGGGAAGGCTAAGGCCTACTTCCTCAAGTCAGATCAAAGTCTGCAGACACAGGTGGAATTTTTTTGGAAACTTGATGACCACACTCAAGAGAACAATCTGTCAATCAATGACCACAAGGTGATTAAACTGTGGGAAAACTCATTTTCCAAAGAAGGCTCACACTATACCTTAGACATACCTTTTAAGAAAGAAGCAGTGACACTGCCTAATAATATCAATTTAGCAACACGGAGACTACAACTATTGGAACACAGATTAACAAAGGACCCAGATCTGAAAGACAAGTATGTGGAGGCAATGAAGTCAACCGTTAATAAAGGACATGCAGAGGACGTCCCAGCCTTGTCGCTTGACCGCAATGATGGCAAAGTGTGGTATCTCCCACGTCACCCAGTAACTCATCCACACAAACCTGGAAAGGTTTGAGTCGTCTTCGACTACGCAGCTAAGTACGATGAAACATCTCTCAATGACATCATTCACCAGGGACCAGATCTGACAAACAAATTAATAAATGTGCTGATCCGCTTCCGCCAAGGTCCAGTTGCTGTAATGGCAGACATTGAGGGAATGTTCAATCAGATACATGTAACTCCGGAACACAGATATGTGTTACGGTTCCTGTGGTGGAAGGATCATGAGCCTAACAATGAAGTAGTTACTTACCGTATGACGTCTCACCTCTTTGGAGGAGTGTGGTCTCCAAGCGCAGCAAGTTTTGCATTGAGGAGATATGCATCAGATCATGCACATCTGTATGACACAGATACCTTCTCCACTGTAGAACAAAACTTCTACGTGGATGATTGCCTGAAATCCTCAGACTCACCTCAACAAGCCATCCATCTAGCAGTGCAGCTGATTGACCTACTCATGCAAGGAGGGTTTCGCTTGACTAAATGGACAAGCAATTCAACAGAGGTCCTGAAGTCTATCCCAGAGGAGGAACATACAAATCAAGTGCCATTGTTGGACCTGGATAGAGATCCGTCATTGGAAAGAGCTCTGGGGGTGTTCTGGGACACAACAGATGACTGCATTATCAAGGTCAAGAACAAACCCAGCACAAAAAGAGGCATGCTAAGCACAATAAGTTCAGTTTATGACCCCCTGGGGTTAGTTGGCCCGTTCATTCTATGGGGAAAGGCACTGTTTCAGACACTATGTCGCATGAAGCGAGGTTGGGATGAAACCATCCCAAGTGACATTGCTGAGCAATGGGGCCGGTGGTTAGACGACCTGCCAGAACTCTGCAGACTACGAGTGCCTCGATGTCTCAGACCTGAAGGTTTCACCAAAGCTTCAGTCACCATGCAACTTCATCACTTCAGTAACACTTCTGAATTGGGTTATGGTGCTGTTAACTGTCTCAGGGTTGTAAGCAACAAAGACATCTACTGTAATATTTTTCTCTCTAGGAATAGGCTGGCTCCTGTCAAACCAAGCACCATTCCAAGATTAGAACTGGCAGCCGCTGTAGTAGCGGTACAGCTTGATCAGAAGATCTGTCAAAGCTTTGAGCTGCCCCTCCTAGATTCTGTCTTCTGGACAGACAGCACTATTGTCCTGCATTACATCAGAAATGAAGAGAAACAGTACCAAACCTTTGTTGCAAATAGAGTTTCACAGATCCGTGAAGTCTCACAAGTCTTGCAATGGAAACATGTCTGCACAGAACTAAACCCTGCAGATTATGTTTCAAGAGGACTGTCTGCTGAAGAACTCACAAGCAGCGAGCGTTGGCTCAAAGGCCCTTGAGTCAGAGAGAGTCAGAGTCAGAGAGTCTTTATTGTAATTTGCACCGCATGTGGTACATGTGATGAAAACGAGATTATGTACACGGGGTCCCAGTTACATCCAACAACAAATGCAAGAGAAAAACAGTAATAACATCTAGAATTAACTAAGAATGTATTAGTGTATTACTGTTTACACTAGGGCTTAGTGTAAACAGTAATACACTAAGCCCTAATGTAATAGAAAAACATCATTATAAACATCAGCACGAACATGAGTCTGTATGAGCAGATGGTCACAAATGAACACAGCAACAAGAAAACAGATCAGCATCAGCATGATGTGATATTTTGCAGTGTTTATTCTCATTATTTATTTATTCATGAGTCTAACAGCCTCAGGGTAGAAGCTGTTCCTCAGTCTAGTGGTTCTACATTTGATGCTCCTCAACCTCCGTCCTGAGGGGAGTGGGGCAAAGAGTGAGTGTGCTGGGTGAGTGAGGTCTTTCATGATGCAGGTGGCTCTTTTCCTGCATCTGGAGGTGTAAATGTCTGTGATGGTGGGGAGACTGACTCCAACAGACTTCTGTGCAGCCTTCACCACTCTCTGTAGAGCTTTCCTCTCTGCAACTGTGCAGCCTCCATGCCACACATTGATGCTGGAGCACAGGATGCTCTCCACTGCACACCTGTAGAAGGAGGTGAGAACTGGGCTGCTCAGACCAGCTCGTCTCAGCCGTCTGAGGAAGTAGAGTCTCTGATGACCTTTCTTGATCAGGCTGGTGGTGTTGTTGCTCCAGCTGAGGTTATCATTCAAGTGTACACCCAAGTATTTGTAGCTGGAGACCACCTCCACCGCAGATCCACCTATGTTCAGTGGGGCATGGGTGTGTTTGTTCCTTCTGAAGTCCACAATCATCTCCTTTGTCTTCTTCACATTCATGTGAAGATTATTCTCTTTGCACCAGCTCTCCAGGTGTTCCACCTCCTGTCTGTAGCTGGACTCATCATTGTTTGTGATGCATCCCACCACCGCTGTATCATCTGCAAACTTAACAATATGACAGCCTGGATGTGTGGCTGTACAATCATATGTGAGCAGAGTGAACAGAAGAGGGCTCAGCACACATCCTTGGGGAGAGCCAGTGCTGAGGGTTATGGTGGAGGAGGAGAAGTTGTGGATCTTCACGGACTGTGGTCTGTTTGTTAAGAAGTCTAGTACCCAGTTACAAATGGAGGGGCTTAGTCCAAGTGTGGATAGTTTGTCTATCAGAGTTTGGGGGATCATGGTGTTGAAGGCAGATGTGAAGTCCACAAAGAGCATTCGCACGTATGAGTCCTTCTGATCCAGGTGGGTGAGAGCAATGTGGACCAAAGAGGAGATGGTGTCCTCTGTTGATCGATTCTGGCGGTATGCATATTGATGAGGGTCCTCGTTGATGTTGACGGTTGTCTTGATGTGGGACATGACCAGTTTCTCAAAACATTTAGCGACTATCGGGGTGAGGGCCACCGGTCTATAGTCATTCAGACCAGTCACTGTGGAGCTCTTTGGAACTGGGATGATGGTGGCGGTCTTCAGGCAGGTGGGAACTGACTCCAGTGAAAGTGAGGTGGTGAAGATGTCAGCCAGCACCTCACAGAGCTGGTCCGCACATTCCTTCAGAACTTTCCCTGGGATGTTGTCTGGTCCGGTTGCTTTATGAGGGTTGATCCTTCTGAGACTGCCTCTCACTTCTGCTACGGTCACACTGAGATGCTCTACATCTGGTGATGAGGTGAGTCTGGTGCTAGCTGGTCTGTTTGGATCTTCAAAACGTGCATAAAACTTATTGAGGGCATCAGGCAGAGATGGGTCCCTGGGGCATTGTTTGCTCTTGCCTTTGTAATCTGTTATGCATTTAATACCCTTCCACATGCTCCGTGGGTCTTGTGAGGTGAACTGTCCCTCGATCCTCTGTGCATACGTGGCCTTGGCCTTCTTAATGCCATCAACCAGTTCTTTCCTGCTCTTTCTCAGCTCCTCTGTATCTCCGGACTTGAATGCAGTGTCCCTGGCTGCTAGCAGGGTGCGGACTTCCTTATTTAACCAGGGTTTTTCGTTGGGGTAACATTTAACATATTTTTTTATGGATACATTTTCAGAGCATGTACTAATGTAACCCAGGACTGAGGAAGCATAAAGTTCCAGATCCACTGAGCTCCCATCAGTAGCTGCCTCCCTGAAAACAGACCAGTTTGTATTCTCAAAACAGTCTCTCAGCATGGAGGTGCTACCTTGGAGCCACACACTTATCTCCCTTTGTTCCGGCTTGGAGCGTCTGAGTGGGGGAAGCTGCCTTGGGACCAATATCAATGTGCAGTGGTCGGAAGCCCCGAGCGGTGGGCGGAAGAAGAGTTATGGCCTTGCCAACCCGAGCTAGGAAGCTTACCTCCAGAAGCAGAGGTAAAAAAGTCAAGTCAGACATATGCAATGTCTTCCAAGCTCACCATTCAATCGCCAGTTGATTGTTTCATCCAGAGGTATTCCTCCTGGTACAAACTCAAACGAGCTATCGTATTGATCCTTACGAGCAAAGAATATTCTTCTGAAGAAGACTGAAGTCAGACTAGGTAATAATGCTAAATGAAACAAAGCTGGCAGAGATTGCCATCATTGACTACGTTCAACGGTGCACTTTACTCGTCCAAAGAAAGTAGAAGGCATCAGGAAATTAACTCCAGTACGACTCAGTGATGGATTACTCCATGTTGGAGGCAGGCTCACAAATGCTCCAATACCTGAAGTAGCAAAACACCCAGCAATTTTGCCTCAGAACCACCATGTCAGCAAACTTGTCATATGGCATTTCCACAAACTCACCGGTCATTCTGGAGTTGAAAGAGTACTTGCTGAGATTCGCCAATTCGTTTGGATTGTCAGAGGCCGTGTAACGGTGAAGCAAGTCCTAGCAAAGTGTGTAACTTGCAAAAGACAAAGAGTTCCAATCAGTATTCAGTACATGGCCAACTTACCCGTTGATCGTGTGACTCCATGTAAGCCACCTTTCACTCACGTCGGAATCGATTATTTTGGGCCCATTACCATAAAAAGAGGACGAAGTGAGGTGAAGAGATATGGCTGTCTATTCACTTGCCTAACAAGTAGGGCCATTCACTTGGAGGTGGCACACAGCTTGGATACAGAATCATTCATAAATGCTCTTCAACGATTCATGGCTCGTCGCGAGATACCTCAACTGATACGCTCGGAAAATGGGACAAACTTTGTTGGTTCCCATCATGAATTGCAGAAGGCTCTGAAAGGATGGAACCAGCAAAGGATCGAGGAGCATCTACTCCAGAGAGAAACTCAATGGAAGTTTAATCCTCCTGCTGCCTCACACATGGGTGAAGTAAATCTGTGAAGTAAATCCCGAGTAAATCTGGGATGATTCGTTCTGTGCACTCAATTCTCATGAACGTTGCAAGACAACAGACTTTGGATGATGAAGGATTAATGACACTTTTCTGCATCATTGTAAACATTGTCAATGGGAGACCACTAACGAAGTTGGCAGAGGACCCAAGGGATGGTCAGCCTTTGACTCCCAATGATTTGCTTCTGCTGAGACCAGAATGCCCTCTACCTCCTGGTCACTGTGTGAAACAGGATCTGTATCATCAACGCTGGCACCAAATCCAGTATTTGGCAGACATTTTCTGGGTTCGGTGGGTGAAGGAGTACCTACCCAGCCTGCAGCAAAGGCAGAAGTGGAACCACCATTCCAGAAACTATCAAGTCGGAGATCTTGTCCTGATCCTGCATGAATCCACACCTCGCAGTCAGTGGCATCTCGGTTTGGTCACTAGCTATGTTTACATGGACATAAGTAATCGGATCAAACGGCCGAACGGATCAAAAGTGCGTCATGTAAACACCCCGGTCGGGTTATTTTTTGTGTATTCGGCGTGATCCGACCTAATTTGCGATCCGTTCGAAATGGGTGGTTTACGCCGATCCGTAGCCCGATGTGTGCGCATGTAAACACATGATCTGTTCCTTTTACCGGACTGTGGGAAACTGTCCTGACTGCGCATGTGCGCTGCGCGCACCCTCATCCCTCCCTCCCTCTCCCCCCTCGTGTTTACTTCTCCGCCTGGGCTGGCTAGTGGGTAGATGCTAACGCATGGTGGGGAAGTAAAACTGGTCGGTGAGCGATGCAACATTTGTAATGGAAACGTTAAAATAGCTCAAAACTATCGAACGCCTTGACCGAACGTGTAGTTATTCAAACAAGTACATGAAAAGCTGGAAGAAGCTGGAGATCGCTGGAAGAGCTTAAAGCTAAAGCTAAGTGCTACAAAGCTAAAAACAAAAACGGGACAAGTGGCTACGACCCCACCACTTTTTTATTTTACGTATTGATGAACTGATGAGAGATCTGCCACTGGCCAACACAGCAGGCAGCGGTGTGGATCTAGGTTATGAGGAGGAGAGGAATCTGAGGAGAGGAAGCTAACCAGGAGCAAAGCATCCTTTCTGGTAAGTTAGACTCTTCAAAACACATTAACCCTCTGTACTGTATTACTTGAGTAATTAGAAACAACAAATATGTTAAAAAAATGTAATTATAATAAGAAATAAGAGTAGCTGTAGTGCTAGCATAGAACTACAGTATACTGTATTGTACATTAAAACTCCAACTAACCAGATAATTAACCTAACACATTTCAACATATCAGGGGTCCAGTTAAACTTTATTTTGTTTGTTTTTCAGATGATGAGTCCGGCTTTGAAGAGGCAGCTGGCAGCAGCACACAACAGACAGTGGCAGGTGATGGTGGCAGGTGGCAGAAGATGCAAGAGTCCCACGTCTTAGGAATCCCAAGAAGTTCACACATGTGCTTTAGAACAACTCAAAACTGATTTGAAAATGTTTCAATTCTCCACAACCATTTTTCTTTGTCCCCTGACAGATCTGTAAATGTATTATTAGGATTGATAGTTTATGGTACAATTAAGGTACAATGTCCTAACTTAATACAGTCAGGTGGTTTAATAAGGACTCTTGAGTTTCTGCATGACTCACAGGATAAAAACACATTTGCCGTTCTATCAGGATACAGAAACATACATTTTGGAAGTAAAATCGATTATTTTGTCACCAATTTTGTTGTCCTAAATCACATGCATACATTGAAATTGTGAAAGTATGTGATGAGTTGATAAAGAAGTTACTGAATTACAGGTTACTGTAGTTTTTAAATGACCAAAGAAATTTTTTGTTATCATTACAAGATGTGATCTGTGCACATCGTCTGTTTTGTACAAACGTTTTGGACGTTTAATTTTTATGTTTTTCTGATACACCTCAAATTGCACTAAGAATGAAACATGTTTCAAACAAGCAATTTCAACTGTTTACAAGAATGTGTTAAAATGTTTGGTCCATTAAAGAGCTCAGATGTTCACTAGTATTACTTGCAGTTGTTTATTGTGATAATAATTTTATACAAATGTTAACTGCATGTGAACACAAATACATAAGTACAGTATCTTTTTAGAAGAACTCTCCACTGTGACTTCAGAAACCCGGTCATCTCTACCTCCACCTGACAGCGCCAAGGTAAACATTAAATGACTTGTTGAGGAGTCAGACGAGGACAGTTTGCGTATCCTTTGACGAGCCAGTCCAACAGCGGGCACGATCACCAACAATGAAGAGACGGACGTCCTTTGCTTCAATGTTCCTCACAGACTGCAAAAAAGGACATGCCAATATTTAGTGTTCAACTTTTTATTTGTTTAAAGTTATGGTTCAAACAAATTTTATTTGAAAGAAAACTTTACATCTAAGTATGTCTTCTGATATACTTAGCTGTAATAGTTGTAAAATTAAATACAATATAGTAAATGTTAGCCTTACATTTTGGCAACATTTAACTATTTGTTTAAAGACATGGTTCAAACATTTTATTTTAAATAAAACTTTACAGCTAAGCATCTCTACTTTGAGATACTTCTTAGCTGTAATCGTTGTAGTAATACTAAATACAATATAGTAAATACAGTA
>JBBPBX010046533.1:0-22307 GCA_038048925.1 Garcialebias charrua | reverse complement strand
CAGTGCTGACAATGGCTCTTGGCTCGATCATTGCAGTGACCATTGGCACCAGAAGCATTCTAAATGTGGAGGGGGGGGACACACTGGTGGGTGAGTGGGGGTGGGGGGAGTCTGGGAGACCCCCCAAATAATTTTTTAAGAAAATAGATGCCATCAAATCCCTCCTACAAGTCAATCCTCAGTTAATCACACCTTCTCTTTTTCTCCGTTCTCTGTCAGTGAGGTAAATAAACTGTTAAATGATCTTGATCCTAAAAAATCTGCAGGTCCAGATGAACTTCCACCTTATTTCTTAAGGCTGGCTGCTTATATATCACAGTCCCTGTGACCCACATCTTTAACCTGTCCATAAGCCAAAACTCAATTCCAGATACTTGGAAAACAGCCTTTGTTCTTCCTTTGCTGAAGGGAGGTGGCCCCACCTCACTGAACAACTATCGACCAATCTCTAAACTCTGCATTTTAGCCAAGGTTCTAGAAAAACTGATAAACTCTCAAATCAAAAAATATCTGGACTCATTTAACATCTTACCTCTCCATCAATCTGGTTCCAGGAAAAAACACAGCACAACAACTGCTTCTCTGAAGGTTCTGAATGACGTTGCTGAAGCATTGGGTGCTAAGGATGGTGCTGAAGGTTCTTAATGAAGTTATTAATGTTTATTATTAAATTTGTTCATTTTTTTTTACAGAAGAAACAATACAAGACAATCTCATTAAATGATAGTGTACAAAATGTAAAAAAAATGAAAGGTAGCAGAAAGAAGAATAAATCTTATTATATCTGCCCCTTACTTACAACAATCAGATTAAACAATAATCAGCCATGTAAACAATAATAATCTTCAACCAACTTTTTCAACAATCAGATTTAACAATAATAATCTTCAACCAACAGTACAAAATGACGAACTCTTTCTAATTTTCTAATCGATACAATACACATTAACAAGTTGTTGAAGCTTTGGATGCTAAGGATTATTGTGCTTTACTTTACCTGTCTAAAGCTTTTGACACTGTGGATCATAACATCTTGTGTCATAAGCTCTCACAAATCGGTTTCTCAGATCTCACCATTGGTTGGTTTTCTAACTATCTTTTCGATCGGAGACAATGTGTTTAACATAACGGTACTTCTTCCAGTTATTTAACAGTTAAAAATGGTGTACCACAAGGCTCAGTCTAAGGACCAACCCTCTTTACAATCTACATAGGTAATGTAGGTCAGAGCATCCCTGATGCATCCTTAAAGCTAGATTTATAGTCGACATGTCGTGCAGCGCGCGAGGATGCGCGCGCCAAAAGTGACGCAATATCGCAGTCCCCGCCCCTGCGCGTTGGCCCCGCGCGTGGGATTAGCGCGTGTCGTGCACCTCTGAATTTTTGAAACTCCGCAAGCCTAGTGCTACGATTTGATTGACAGGTCCCCACCGACAGCCTTCACCCTCTTCACGCCGGAGCCTGCAGCTGTCTGCGCCGCTGTGGTCGTGGAGACGGCGTCGCGACGCATGGAGGAATGTTTTGTGACACAAATGTATTAAATTCTCCTTCATTCCTGATCTGGAGTCGGACTTTTCTTTTGTTTTTTCGCCAAAAGTCACGTGATCGCTTTCTCCTCCGCTGACTCCATGCATTAAAACCGCAAATAAAGACAACAGTTCAGGATATGCACAGGTTTTAGAGGGTACTGCCTCCTGCTGGTCCATAAAAGAACAGCACTTTGCCATGCGCCGCCGTGCGTCAACCATAAACACAGTGGCGAAACTGTGAACGCATTTCGCCGCACGGCTGAGTGCACGCGCGGTGCGCGCTCCAGCCTGCGGACCAAAGCGCGACTATAACTCAGCCTTTACATTTCTATGCTGATGACAGTTGTTTATTGTTGAGCTACAACAGTTGCTAAGGCTTTCCAGTTACTGCAATCCGCTTTTGACATCATCCAGTCAGATTTGTTCAGTCTCAAACTTGTCCTAAATGCTGACAAACCCAAAGAGATGCTTTTTTCAAATAGGAAGTCGGTCCCAGCAGTTCTTCCTCCGATTTTATCCTCAAATGGTGTCCCTATTGAGTTTGTTGATTCCTATAAATATCTGGGTATCCTGGTCGATTCGCATCTCTCTTTTAAACTCCACGTGGAAAACCTAGTAAAGAAACTGAAAGTTAAACTGGGTTTCTTTTTCAGAAACAAATCATGTCTAACACTGAATGCTAGGAAACGCCTTGTATCTGTGACTTTCCTTCCCTCCACTGATTACGGTGACATTATCTACATGAATGCTCCTACAAGCACCCTGCAGATGTTGGATGCTGTCTATCATGGTGCACTAAGATTCATAACTGGCTGTGATTATCGTACCCACCACTGCACCCTGTATTCACTGGTTAACTGGACATCATTAACTTCACGCAGACTCTTCCATTGGTACATTTTCATCTTTAAATAACTTCTTGGTCTGCTGCCTTCATGCAGCTCCTCCTACATGTCTTTGCATGAGTGCAGCTACAGCGTGCGCTCTCAGCACATGATTACCTGCAGTGTTTCTTCAGTGAGGACTGAACTTGGCAGTCGCTCGCTCCCGCTTCCTGGAATATCATACAAAAAGATCTGAAGCTTCAAATCCGGGTTCGCGCACCAATCCTTCTCCTGAGGTCCGCCCTGGGCATGATATTGGCCCCTCTGTTTAGCACCCCGGGGATGTAAACAGTTCTGAATGAACGGAGATGCTCATGTGTCCAGCTGATGAACAGAGTGAACACCCCCTTGGCGATTTATGTAAGCTGCTGTGGTTCTGTTGTCTGTGTGTACTATCACGTGATGATCCCGCAGCATTGGGGCAAAGTGTTTACCGGTAATTATTTTCCCAAATCAGCTCCAGCATGTTTATGTAGAGACATGTGAGGGAGCCATGTTCCACCCACTGTATGGGACAGACACGACCCCACCCAGCCTGAGAGGGATATGTCTGTGGACACAGAGAGGAATGATAATAATAATAATAATCATTTTATTTAAAAGCGCATTTCAGGACACCCAAGGATACTTAACAAACAAACAGAGTTCAAACATCAGCAGTAGCACATTGAAATATAAAATACATAAAGAATATAAAATACAAAATAATTTAAAAAACATTTAGTAAAATTAACAATAAGCATGTCTAAAGAGATGTGTTTTCAGGGCAGTCTTGAACAGAGAAAGAGAGGTGGTGTTTCGAAGGTCTGGTGGTAGAGTGTTCCAGAGGTGAGGGGCAGAGCAGGTGAAGGCCCTGCTCCCCATGGTGGAGAGGCGGGCAGAGGGTACATGGAGATGTAGCGAAGAGGAGGATCTGAGAGAGCGTGATGGGATGGAGATTTGTAGGAGGTCAGATAGATAAGGAGGGGCAAGGTTGTGGATAGCTTTGAACGTGAGAAGTAGAATTTTGAAGACAATGCGTGATTTAACCGGGAGCCAGTGGAGCTGCTGCAGGACAGGAGTGATGTGGTTATAGGAGGAGGTTTGAGTGATGACACGGGCAGCTGAGTTCTGGACCATCTGTAACTTGTGGAGAGATTTGTTAGGGAGGCCATAGAGAAGGGAGTTGCAGTAATCGATACGGGAAGTCACAAGACTGTGCACAAGGATGGCTGTGGAGCGGGGTGTGAGAGAAGGATGGAGACAGTTAATATTTCAGAGGTGGAAATAGGCAGACCGAGTAACATTGTTGATGTGTGAGGTGAAGGAGAGAGTTGTGTCGAGGATTACACAGAGACTCTTGACCTGAGGGGAGGGGGATATCAGAGAGTTGTTAAGGGGGACGAGAAGATGTTCTGATTTTGAAATAGAGTTTTTGGTACCGACAAGAATGATTTCTGTTTTGTTTCTGTTTAGTTGAAGGAAATTGTTAGAAAACCAGTGATTTAGCTCAATGAGACAGCCGGTGAGGATGGAGGGTGGGTGGGAGTTTGGTTTTGTAGACAAGTAGAGCTGTGTGTCAGCAGCATAGCAATGGAAATGGATGCCGTATTTCCGGAAGATGTGACCTAGAGGTAGGAGGTAAATGATGAAAAGGAGGGGTCTGAGGACAGAGCCTTTGGGGGACACCCGTGGAAACGGGGGAGGACTGGGAACGGAAGGATTTAATCTGAATTAATTGAGTGCGGTTGGAGAGATAAGAGTTGAACCAGTCTAACGGAGTACCTGAGATGCCAATTGAGGTTAGTCTGTTGAGGAGGATATTGACAGATGGTGTCGAAGGCAGAACTTAAATCAAGAAGAATGAGGATGGACAGAAGACCAGAGTCAGCAGCAAGAAGAAGGTCGTTAGTAATTTTTATTAGAGCTGTTTCGGTGCTATGGTGGGGGCGAAAACTGAAAGTTATGCACCATGACTCATGTTCCCTGAAGGAAGGGAACAAGGTGCAACATAATTGCTATGGGAAATTGCGCCCCTCGCGATTACCTGAAGGAATACACTCACGCCTTTACGGCCGGGGCGTCAGCGTCACGCCCGAGACCCCGCCCTCTGGGTATTTAAGGCGCTGACGCCCATCCCACTTCCTCCAAAATGCACTTCACTGAGCTTTCAGCATTGAAAAGGGCCAGGTATGTTGCACCTCATTCCCTTCCTTCAGGGAACATGAGTTATGGTGCATAACTTTCAGTTCCCTTATCAGTCAGTCACTCGGTGCAACATAATTGCTATGGGAACGTAATTTATTCACGACCTTGAAATGCTCAGTAAAATGCATGCTAGTGTGAACGTCCACCTTTATTCAAAAGGCATCTCAAAGCTGCTTTCTACTGTGTGTTAGAAAGGACAGCCTGAATGACATCACACGTAATAACGTCCAAACTGTAATGCTTTGCAAACGTATTTGTTGAGCTCCAGTTCGCAGCCGCATAGATGTCTGCAACTGGTACACCCTTGAACAATGACCAGGAGGTGGCCAAGCCCCAAGTAGAGTGAGCATGCACTCCAGAGAGCACCTGTTGACCTTTGCTACTGTATGCCCTTTTAATAGCCTCAGTCACCCAATGTGAGAGGCGCTGCTTTGATAGGGCCCTACCAGTAGCTGGGGACGCAAAGCACACAAACAGTTGGTTTGTTTTCCTCCATTCAGCTGTTCTCTGCATGTACAGTAAGCGCTTAAAGCCCTCACGGGGCAGAGTAGCTTCAGCCTTTTCTGTTCCTGAGTGAGGACAGGAGCAGGAGGAAAAGAAGAGAGATCAAAGTCCAGACTTCTGGGGTTCAGAGAAAAGATTTACACAGGATTAGGCCTTAGGGTGACCTTTGACCCGTCAGGGGCAAACCTGGTACACATTGGGTACACGAACAGAGCATGGAGGTCACCCACATGTTTCGCCGAGCATAGAGCCAGTAGCAGAGCGGTCTTATAAGATAAAAAATCTATCTTAATGTTACTCAGTGGTTCAAATGGGGGATCACAGAGAGCCCCCAAGACCAGACAAAGATCCCATCCAAGGGTCAAGATCCTGCTGGGGGGTCTCTTTCTTAGCACACCCTTCATAAATCTTATTATGAGTGGGTACGCGCCAGGTGTCCTGCTCCCCCAGCCCTTGTGACAAGCTGAAATTGCTGATAAAAACACCTTAATGGTTGAGAAAGAACAACCTTTCTCCAACAGGTCCTGAAGAAAGGTGAGGAGCTGGATCGAGGCACATGAATAAGAAATAATATTTCTTTCTATGCACCAAGCTTCAAAAATATGCCATTTCCGGGCGTAAAGAGACTGTGTTGACACAGCTCGGGCATTTTGAATGGTATTTACCACGTTCTCGGGCAGGCCTGAGGCCACCAGTTTGTTCCTCTCAACCACCAAGCTGAAATCTACCACAGTTCTCAGCATAAGCGGCGAGGCTGTTCCTTCTGGTGACGTGGTGGATCCCTGGAGAGGAGCAGGTGGTGGAACAAGCTCTTCCGCAAGGACCCTGATTTCTGTGGCCCCTTGAGGGCAAACCAGATTAGGAAGACGGCCCTCCTGCAGATGTACCGCCATAATGTTTTGCTAGTTTTTTGATACTTTGTTAAAAAAAAAAAAAAACTTTCTTTTGTTTTTTTCTCTCTTTTGTTTTCTATTGTTTATTGTTTGTTTGTTTATTGTTTAAGGAAATTCTACCACTGCTGTTCATTGTTCTTTAGTTTTAGCAGGTCGCTTTCGTAAATGAGCCCATGAGGTTCAAAAGATTTACCTGACTAAGTAAAGGTTGAATGAATGAATGAATGAATGAATATCACTCTGATCGAGAGTGTTGTGAGGCAGAAGCAATCTGTTGTCATCATCGGTCAAAAGCGGAACAGAATGTCTGTTTTTCCTTTTTTTGTGGGGAGTCATGGTCCTGAGGGGGTGCAAGATCTGTATATGAGCAGACCTTCTGACTCCAGCCTGTTTCATGGTTGGGTCCGGTTCACTGGCCTCCGGCCTCATCAGTGCCCCAGAGCTTGATGAACCTCGGGGAGCTGTGATTCACCTGATGGGGAGGTGTTGTTTGGGAGCAGAACTGATTCAGTACAGCGAGCGCGGTCACACGCCACACGCTGCAGGATCATTGCTTAAGCAGGACGTGTCGCCCACTTAGGATGAGGGGACAGCTTCAGCATGAGGATGTGAAGCTGCTCGTTATAATGATACAGGTTTTGGCCCGTGGGCTTCTGTCGTGACCCCCCATCACTTACTGGAAACTGTTGAATAGGAGCTGGTGGCCAGGGAGGTGGGTTGTCAGGTTCTGTTGGCGTGCACCCCTGGAGCGCGGACGTGTCACAGGTTTGTTTTGATTTGTGTATTACCGGCCACGTGGTTTACAACGGGGCGGGGCTGGAACACGTGACCCCCCTCACCTGTCTTTGTGAGGCCTGACGGGCCTGTTTGCGGACGCCTCTGGCACTGTCTGTTGCAGACAGTCCCGAGGCACCCAGCTGGGTCTTATTGATTAGGCTAACACCCCGTGAGCCACAAGGGAGGGGGGAATGATGGCCCCCGCCCTTTATATCGGCTAGAAAAACAGAGGGGGCCATGCTACTGATGTTACTGTGTTTGTTTGTTTTTTGTTTCGTTTTCTTTTTTTGAGTCAAGAAGATAGAGAAAGGTTGTTTTTTTAGCTTTATTCGTGCTTATGTGTAATGACATATTTGACTTTATGTCACTCACAGCAGAAAAGACATGATTCGTGCATAAAACAAAGTCACCAGCTTTTTGTACCATGTTACAAACAAAGTTTGGACGTGAAAAGGTCATTTCCCGTACCGCATGGGCGGGTGATCCTGTAAAGTCAAGAAGAGGGCCTGGTTCGTCAGGCACGCTTCTGTCTGGCATCCCGGTTCGCCGAGGAGGCCCTGTGTCGGACCCTCTGGTGGGGAACAAATCTGTTTTTACTCCAGGCGTGTTCGGCCCGAGGTGGGTCCGGCGGTGGTCTCCGCCAGTGCTCGGTCTCGTATGCCAGCTGCTTTTGCAATGGCTGAGTGGTGTTGAGGTGCGTGAGTCTGCTCCCATTTGAATCCNAAGCTCTTCTGGGAATCCCGGAGAGTCTCAGCCTGTTTGCGCCTCTGGTCCAGCCTGATCTGAATTCGATCCAGAGCCTTTCCGAATAATCCCGTCGGCTCTATCGAATGGTGCAGAAAATGAATTCTTTGTCCCTCCGGGAGGTCAGTTAGGATCATCCACAGATGGTGTTGTACAATGACCACCTCAGCCATGCCTTTGCCTTGTGCAATAGCTGCTGTCCCCATCATGTGGAGCACAAAGTCTGTTGCCCTGCGGGCTTCTTCTAGCACGTCAACGGCAGCCTGTTTGTCTGTCATTACCTGGAGCTCCTACAGTTTTTCAGCCAGGTACGCTTGCATCATGGCGGACGCATTCAATGCGTGCGTCGCGAGGCCCTGAGCCTTGTAGCATTTCTCGAGCAGAGAAGCCGAGGCTCGACAGGCTTTGCTGGGCAGAGTTGGTTTCGTCCCGGATGACCTAGGGGCTAGGTGAGACGCCAGCGTGTCCTCCATCTGAGGTACACTGGCTAGTCCCGCCGCTTCCATCCCATCCACGTCTAGGATCTACGAGAGCGGCAGCAGCATGGGAGCCCTGGGCTGAGGCCAGGTGCGAGTCAGCTCCGTGAGGAAATCCGGAAAGATGGACATTCTTTGCCTCGTGGCGGACTGCTGTTTTGAGTAAAAATAATTTCCTGCCAAACTTGTGACTTGTTGACGAGATGGAGGTTCTGGCCACGGGATCTGCAACGTGTCCGTTGCTCTGCGACACAAGTTGAACAGAGCAGGGATCGAAAAGTCAGTCTCCGGGAGCACAGGCGCCGGGGTGTGAGAGAGGTCTCCCCGTTGTTCGTTGTACTTAACATCAGCGTCATCCGCAGAAAATTCACCTGAGACTGATATCGAGATCTCGTCTTCGTTCATCAAGCCTCGAGTGTCAAAGTCAGCTGTTAAGTCCCCGATGTGAACCAGCTTATCCGTGCTGTTGCCCCATTCGACTTGGGTGCTGTCCTCCAGAGCCATGTTCTCGAGCTCCGGCGTGGGAGTGAGAGGCTCAGTAGTGTCCGGGTCTGTTGGCGCCGCAGCAGCGCCCATGGCTTTGGCGACGAAGTTCACCCAGTGCCTCCTCACCACCTCCAACATCTGGCTGCAGTGTGGGCAAGAGTCGGGCGTGTCCAGCGCCATCTTTGCATGCAGCATCCCAAGGCAGACGGGACAGGCCTCGTTGGTGTCCGTCGCCAAAAGAGAAAAAACGTATCCGCTCGGGCAGGCGCGCGAGGTCGGGCTCGCCGTCCTGTTAGCCTTTTTCGGAAGTCTTGGCTTTCGCTTTCCTTTCTCCGGAGGCATGTCCGAGATAGGACGAGCGAGTCCTTCCAAAATCCTTTTTTTTTTTAGACGTCTCCTCCATCGCGTCGCTTTCGCTGGCTAGCCTGCTACGAAATTAGCAGAGGTAGCGATGTGACGCAGTTAGCGCCGTCGAGCGAAGCAGTCTGCGGAAAGAGGAGAAGAAAAAACTTTGGGGTTAAGGAAAAATGTGATGGACTAGCTTTCGCTAGTCCGGTAGTGCGCAGGAAGAATTCTCTGTACGCCCTGTGTAGGAAGCAAGCTCACCTCTGGTCGAGCGATGAAGCAACAGAGAAGTCCCGTGAAGAGAAGAGAAGTTCAGGTTTAGCAAGGTGAAGGGCAATAAGAGGAAGTGGGATGGGCATCAGAGCCTTAAATACCCAGAGGGCGGGGTCTCTGGCGTGACGCTGACGCCCTGGCCGTAAATGCGTGAGTGTATTCCTTCAGGTAATCGCACGGGGTGCAATTTCCCATAGCAATTATGTTGCACAGAGTGACTGACTGATAAGGGAACCGGATTGAAACTCTTCATAAATGCTATTGTTGGACAGGTTTGAGTGAAGTTGACTAGCAACAGCTTTTTCAAGAATCTTGGAAATAAAAGGCAGATTGGAGATCGGACGAAGATTACTGAAGTTGGTAAAGTCAAGACCTGGTTTCTTGATGATAGGGGTGATGGCTAAATATTTGAAGGCTGTGGGAACAATGCCAGAGGTTAGGGAGGAGTGGGTGATATTAAATGGTAAATGGTAAATGAAGCTTACTTATATAGCGCCTTACAGCCCCCTATGAGGGACCCCAAAGCGCTTTACAGTACCAGCCATCCACCCATTCATACACACATTCATACACCGGTAGCGGTAGTCTGTCATGCAAGGCGCCAGCCAGTCCTACCGGGAGTAACTTGCGGTTAAGTGTCTTACCCAGGGACACAACAACACATGGGGCGGGAACTCGGGATTTGAACCTCCAACCTTCCGATTGGGGGTCGGTTGCCACTAACACTGTACCACGGCCACCCTATCACTAATCACCCTCTTATTGATGATAGGGAGCAGAGACGGGAGACAGGATTTAACAAGAACTGTGGGAAATGGATCAAGTTGACAGGATGAGGACTTGGACTTGCTGATAATGTCAGCAATGTCATCAGCAGAGGGGAGGGAGAAGACAGAGAAAGGGAAGGGAGGGAGGGAGGGGGGAGTTCAACATAGATGCTGGGGGCAGTATTTGGTCCAAGGTGTTTATGAATTGAAATAATCTTTTCATTGAAATATGACATCAGGGAGTTGCAAAATTCTGTGGAAACCATGTGAGAGGGTAGAGAGTTGGGAGATGAGACAGAACGGTGAAGGAGAGAGAACAATGTCTTTGAATTGCCAACATTGGAACTGATGATGTCAGAGAAGTAGCTGGATTTGGCTTGAGAAATACTGTTCTTGTAATGGATGATGTGGTTTGCATAAAGTTCCTTGTAAATTGTGAGACCAGATTTTTTATAGAGACGCTCTAGCCGCCGACCTTTGGATTTCAGGGAACGGAGTTCTGGCGTGAACCAAGGTGCAGAGTTAGAGAAGGAAACAATCTGAGTTTTCAAAGGAGCAACAGAGTTAAGGATGTTGGTGAGGCTGTTGTTGTTGAATGTGACAAGATCATCTGGGTTAGAAGAATTGTAAGTGAAGAAGGTATTATTAATATGAGATAAAAGAGTGTCATAGTTGATATTCTTGATATTATGGAAGGAAAGATTGCGTTGAGGTTTCTCTGAGGAAAATTTAAGATTGACATTGAATGAAATCATCAGGTGATCAGTAAATGGAAGTTCATCAGAAGAATAGTTAAGAGGAGAGAGTCTGAAGCAGCAATGTAAGTCCAAAGTGTGGCCCTTTATATGGGTTAGAAAGTTGATGAACTGTTGGAAGCCACAGTTGTCAAGGCAGGATGTGAAGTCTCTAGTGAGGGGGTTGTTGTTTTCATCCATATGTAAGTTGAAATCTCCCAGCAGGATAATGTTGGGTGAAAGAGCTGATAGATGGGCAATTAGAGCAGCAAAGTCATTCATGAAGGAGTTGTTTACATTTGGTGGGCGGTAGAATGTGGCAACAACGGTCGGGGTAGGGCCGGACAGTAGACACACACTGTGCTCAAAGGAGAGGGAGGGAGGTGTGTGAACTGGCGTGACCTTCCAGTGCTCGCAGTGAATTATGGCGAGACCTCTTCTGCGGCCCGACTCGCAGGATTTGGCTATTGGTCCAGATTCAGCAAGGCGAATGTGGATCTAAGGGCCATCAAGGAAAACACTCAATGCAAACTGTTTTTCTCCCTGAATCCGCAGGGCAAGTCCCCATTGGGAGTGAACGTATTGGCGCACAAACCGTGGCTCCAGACGCTAATTGGACACCCAACCTCTTGTCCTTTAAGTTGTGTTTATTCTTTATGCAGCTGCTGACGGGCAGAAACCTGGCCTTCGGCATGATTAAAACATAGGCTGAAGCCATTTGCTCCTGTCATAAGGGGTTTAAATGATAGAACAGTTGAAATTTTTTCTTAAAGGGTGTGCACAGGCAAGACCTGGTTTGTACACACTCCTCCCACAATGGAATTTAGCGCTCATGCTCCACGCACTGACTAAGATCCATTTGAGCTTCTGGGTCAGGTGTCTCTAAACTCTTATTTATCAAACAGCTCTGCTGTTAGCTCTGACATCAGCAAGGAGGATAAGCAACCTCTCAGCCCTGTCAGTCGCCTCATCTGTCTTAGTATTCAGGGTGATGAGAGCTCAGCAGTGTTGCACCCAACTCTGTTTTTATTCTTAAAAAGCATAACAGTTCCTTCAAACTCAGAATTTTAATGCTGGATGGGTTTTATAACACTCCAAACAATTCTGAAGAAGAGATTCAATCTCACTTAAATTCTGTGAGTAATCGAAGTATTCAGCTCTCAGCTGTGTTAAGGAACATGTGTCTGAGAACTAGCCAACAGTGTGATTTGAGAAGCCAACATCTGAGAGCTTGTAGCATAATATGTCATGATCTATCATATCAAAGGCTTTGGACCGGTCTAAGTAAAGTGCAACACATTAATCCTTAGCATCCAAAACTTTAACATCACTAAAAACCTTTAGTAAAGCAGTCATTGTGCTATGTTGATTCCTGAAACCAGATTGGAGGGAAGATAAAATTATTAAGAGTCCAAATACTTATTGACTTGAGTATCATCAGTTTTTCTAAAACCTTAGCTAAAATCCAGAGTTTGGAGATTTGTCGATAATTGTTCAATATAGTGGGGTCTCCTACCTTCAATAATGCTAGCACAAAAGCTGTTTTCCAAGCAAACTATTTAATGATATGCAATGCAGTCAAAGTGGAACAGATCCCAAAGAAAGGCTTGTTCACAAAATTGCTTCATATTCAGCTTTCAAATCCTTCTAGGTTTAGAACGAGGCATTTTTGTATTTCTAATAGCAGCAATTACACAATGGTCACCTAGATCATTTGTAAATACACCAAACCCAGTGTATTTATGTGGCATGTTTGTGATGATAAGATCCAGGAGAGACTATTTGGCAGGGCGCTTTGGATTAGGTCGAATGGGACTATCAATCATCTGACTGAGATTTGACTTAAAAAAACATCACCAGTACATACCATAACCCTAAACCTAACCCCTAACCCACCAATGGCACTTATCCTTATGGGGCCCTGGTTTTTGGCCCAATAGGAGCAGTGGGTCCTCAGTCCTCATTGTGTAGTGTGTGTTGGAAAAATGGGCTTTACAAGGAAACAAATGCAAAGACCCCCACCCCCTCCACCCCACCCCAGACACACACACAGAGAAACAGGTAAAACATTATTGTTGGTTCTCATTTTGCCTACATTTTCTACAAAGAGTACATGTAACTATTCCAGGGTTCCCAGTAACTCTGGAAATCAGGGAAAATTTGAAAAATATTTTTACATTTTCTAGTCAGGGAAAATGCAGAGATCATTACCCTGATGCATGCTCAATAATCCAGGTAGAAAAATCTAAAAAAGCTAAGTCTGGTCTTCTGCACATTCAAAAAACAAAACAAAGCAAAAAAAAAAACCTGTAGAAACGTTTCGTCTTTCGTTTGAATGACTTCCTCAGTCTGAGATGCTATATTCAGCTCAGTCTTATAAATTGCACCCTCTCACAGTGGATCAACCAGTTTGCTGATGACAACCAAAACCAGCTGCTCACATGATCAAGGAGGACCATCAGCTTAACAATGAATCGTTAGCACTCCGATGGTTGTTTGCTATTCACAGAAGGCTGAGTGATACTAGCAATAACAGCATTGTAAGAGGGGGACAGTTGAACCCTGATGGACGGTTTCTTTTCACAAAGGTGGCCTCCTTTACTCTTCTCTCAAACCATTGTTCCTCTCTATCAAGGATGTGAATATCTTCCTCCCTGAAAGAGTGACCGCTGGCCTGGAGATGAGTGTAGACCGCAGAGTCCTGGCCTGATGATGTTGCTGTCATCACCAAACTGGTTGATCCACTGTGAGAGGGTGCTATTCATAAGACTGAGCTGAATACAGCATCTCAGACTGAGGAAGTCTTTTGGACGAAAGACGAAACATTTCTACAGTTTTTTTGCTTTGTTTTGTTTTGTTTTTTTGAATGCGAAGAGAATATTGTTTCCATGAAATGATGGGAATCCTGTTTGTACAAAATCCTAACTGTACAGTTTGCACACAAACAATCGGAACCTGTCTTCATTGCAGGACATGACTGTTTTGCATCAGACTCCATCACTTTTGCAATGTTTTCATGTATCCCAGTTATACATCCTATTCATTCTTTAATATGAAAAAAAGTTTAATGTTGCCAGACTGAGCAATGATGAGTTAAATAATTCTTATAAGAAAACCCCCAAAGTCAAAGAACAAAAATAAGTTTTTGAATGCACTCCTCTCAGCAAGTTATTTCACGGTTTTACCTGATTTATTTCTTTTCCATCTAACGAGGAGCTCCAACAGTGTGTAGAACATGGCTTCCCAGGCAAAAAAACCACCCATAACGTTCATCAACCAGTGGTTTGTAGTACTGTCAATCTTCTTCAGACCTGTAAATATGGCCGCCACTGGGTGGTTTCATAAAAAAGTAAACATTTCAAACAATATGTCAGGAATATAAAATATTGTTAATGTTTTTATAGGAGTCTACAAATCAATACAAAGACAGAACTTACCACCCAGACCTTTTGCTGCTACTCCAATGAAAGCATGTGACAAGTTGAATAGAAACCTCCTGTCAAATTTAAAAGAATAAAATCTAAATTAATACCTGCTGTAATAAAAAAATTGGTTGAGAGCTGTCAATTTTGTCTTATGTTATTTGTAGAAAAAGAAAGTTAGAAACATTTCATAAGGCGACAGTCTCTGGACTCAGTACTTAACAATATATACATATAATTGAAACTTTACTAGACTGCTTTGGGTTTGTTTCACATGTAATGGACACAGAGGAAAAAACAAAGGAGCAAAGAAAGGCAGAGAAGTGAGAAAAGGGTTTAAAGGGAAAGAAGGAGATAGGAGTAGAGAAGAGAGAGAGAGGTATAGAGAGAAAGAGAACACATAAGTCAACATCCTTGATGTCTGCCTCTAGATCTGTGGAAAGAGAAAAGACAAAACCGAGAAACTGCAACAATAAACAACATATGCATATAGTTATAACATCATTAGAAAGTATGTAGTACATGGCAATACAATATGTATTTAGTGGCCACTGCAACCTAACTGAGTATGTATCTGACAAATGCCTGAATCTAAACACCTGTTTGTGTATATATGTGTGAACATGCTGGTGTCTATAAGATTTCTCCATAAGAGTGTTCAATGGTGGGTGTGGTGACACACATTTCTGCCCCCATGACATGATGACAACACAGGGAAGACCAGAGCCAAGGACAACTAGTGGGCACCCAAGCCCAGAACTCTGAAAGTCAAATGCACCCCCCAGTGAGAAGCAGAGGAAAGCCCTGGGCGATCCCCCAGCAGCCACAATACAGAAGACCCAGAGGGTTGCAGTGACAAGCCCACAGGCTCTGCTGGCAGCCCGTCACGCCAGAGCAGATTCGGCCATGGATACAAACCTGAGCCCCAAAGGCATACTAACTCCCCCGACCCAACACCAGGACAGGATCAACCCCTCACCGCCACCAAGCATCCCTGGCAAGAGGTCCGCACCCAGCACCTACAGCCCCATCATGCCCCCTCAACCATACAAACAACCACGCATCACAACTACTGCAACGCCAGCCAAGGGATAACATCACCAAGTCCATCTCTACCGTTGCCAACTATTAACTGTTCTGGCAGTTTGTGGTGCGTTCAGGGGCAGCTGGGAGCATTTGGGTTCGTGTGTTGTAGTCAGTGTGCCAGTCCTTTATAGATGGATTATCAAGATTATCAGGAGCGTTTACGGAAGCTTGACGCTGAGCTTGAAAGCGAGCTGCGTTTGGTAGACAAGAGATCTTAGATCAGTTGAGGGAGAAAAAAGTTGTTTTTGAGCAGTAGTTGAGAGAGAATAGCCTTATTCTTGAGCGGGAGCAAGCTGGTTTAACAGAGAAGTCCTTGGAACGTCAGCTTGAACGTCAACTTAAACTTCAAGTTTTTTTAAGAACAAGAGCTTAATCATCAAGTTTTGTTGAAAGAACAAGAGCTTGAATATCATAGTATTCAAGCTGCTCTATGGGAAAATGAAATTGTACGACAAAGACGTCGAGCCGCTCTGGTTAAAATGAAAGGTCTTTTAAAGCAGGATGACATTGTTGACATTGATCTGTGTGACTTTTTTTTGTTTTTTTCTGAATCAGAAGACGTCCCAGTGAGCAATGTCGCAGAGGAGCCGAGCCTGACTGTCCATTCTGCTCCTTTGTGTGCCCTTTCAGCCTTTTCACATGAGGTTGTGAGTGTGCTGCTGGACATTGTGGAGCCTTTAGCTGGATCAGCAGCAGGGAGTGAATGTTTTCTGTCAGTGGGAGATGATATGATGGAACCATTTGTTGAACATGTAGAAAGTGATTGTGTGTTTGTTGACTCTCAATGCTTTGTCTGCAGGGTGCCTGATGTCAGAGCTGGTGCAGCTAACACAAGGTTTCTGTCAAGTGATGGAACTGATAATACAGAGGACAGTTTCCCTCCTGTTGTTATGAAAGAAAAACACCCTGATCTTCAGACTGGCATTGTTGATCTGAATGTTGGTGAGAGTGCTGCTAAACCGAGGCCTTGTGATGTGTAACCTGAGAGGCGACGCTTTTTGGGGTTTAAGGTATTCTGAATGTGTCTGATGGTTGTGTGGGATGTGTGTTGGGTTGTAGGTTATTTGTTTTTTCCCCTTTGTTGTTATTGTTGTGGATGTAGGTGTTAAGAGTGTTTGGTTTCATTTGTATGGGTGATGACCGTGGTGTGATATGACTGTATCATCATCCCATGCAAATTCTTATGTGGGGGGCTGTTACGTGTACTTGGCATGTAATTTATTTTAGTCAAAGGAATGAGATGATCAGAGGTTTTAGTCAGAAGACAAAATTGTTTAAAGGTTTTGAGCAGAGGCATGAGTTGTTTAGAGGTTGTGGGAGGCTAACTAGCTGCAGCTGTTGCTCATTAAAACATGCTGTAGGTAGAGATGGTTGCTTCCTCTATATTAGGTCCAAGCCACAGAAGAAAGAGCAGAGGTCCAAGCAACAAAAGCAAGCAGAGGTCCAAGCAGCAGAAGCATCAGCAGCAGAGTGAGAGAAGCCATGGTCATATGATGAAGGAATGGAGAAGCCGAATGATGGTCCGAAGCAGTAGCTGATGGGAGCT
Source organism: Garcialebias charrua (assembly GCA_038048925.1). Taxonomy (NCBI): domain Eukaryota; kingdom Metazoa; phylum Chordata; class Actinopteri; order Cyprinodontiformes; family Rivulidae; genus Garcialebias; species Garcialebias charrua. The sequence continues at coordinate 5,654 of JBBPBX010046533.1, read as the reverse complement.
GTAGCCGATGAAGCCGAAGGAAGCCGAATGAGAGCCGATGTCGAGGGAAGCCTAAGAAAGCCAAAGTAAGCAGAATTATGAAGCTGTTTGTTGAAGCCGTATGAGGATGCCGTATGTTGAAACCGTGAGAAGAAGTCAGAGTGAAGAAGAAGTCCAAGTGATGAAAAGGAAGGCCGTGAGAAGAAGCCGATGTTGTAAACCATGAGAAGAAGCCGATGTTGTAAATCGTGAGATGAAGCCGATGTCGTAAGCAGTGAGATGAAGACGATGTTGCTGTCGTTGTGAGAAGCTGGAGCTGAGACCTGCTGGAGTGAGACCTGCTGTTGTTGAGAGAACCTGGGTGCTGAAGACCGACGCCATGAGTGACCTGCTGGACTTTGAGGTTTTTATTTATTTATTAATCATCCACAAGCTGGACTCGAGAGGTCCGACTTTTTCTTTAATTACTTTTTTTTAGGGCACTAAGACTCAGAGAGCCTAAAATAAACTCTTTTTTTTTACCATCCTTTCTGTGTCTCATGTCCCTATATGGTACGTGCCTCCGGGTCGTAACACCACCCAACCAATCTGAACATCAGCAGCCCCACACCTGAAAATGATTCACGCTTCACAACACACTCTACAACCCTCCACAGCACCCCTCAACCAGTAGGACTGACATCCCCTCAATGGAGCGACAAGCAGGGCAGAAAACTAGGGAGCTCCCCAAGCCGCTCGACCAATGTCAGTAACCCCAGCCCACCCGTCCATAAACAACTATGGATGCACCAATCCACTTTTTTAAACTTCCGATCCGATCCTGATACTTAAATCTGGATATTGGCCGATACCGATCTTGTTCTGATATCATCATCATTATTGATTTTACATGAGGCTGTAATAATATCCTCTCAAGTAAAATTTGTACAAATATATGCATGCATGTCCAAAAAGGCAACTTGAGAAAAGTTTTATTAATGTTGGATAAGTTACAATTAAATTCTGCTAACCCAAAACGTTTTTTATTCCTAGCTTTAAAGTGGATATTAAAGTGATCAATTTAAAGATGGGGTGACATCAGTAGTAGAGGCCAATTCAGACTTACAATCTGATAATTGGCCACTCAGGTCATCAATTTGACCTTGTAACACCGACAAACGTTGTGGGAATGCATCCATCTCTTGTTCACATTCTGTCAATTTCTGTTGAGTTAACGCCATACTCGCCTGTGATGCTTGCCAAAACAGGTTATAATTATCCCTATCCTTCTTGCATGACTCCAACTTCCTCAGAACATCATCATTCTCAGTCGTCAACACATTGCATTGTTCTACATTGCATCATTGTCTGCCAGAGCTTTGCTATAAACATCCTCCCTAGCACGAATGCTGTCCTCATGTGAGTCTGTGAGTGACTGCAGCTACATCTTTAAAGACTCAACCTCTTGCTGCGCTGCGTTCTGAACCTCACCACATCTGTCTCTAGCAGCCTGGCACGCCACGACTGCAGCATCCCGCTCCTTTGAGAGCTCATCGCCTCTGATCACTTCAAGGTCCAATTTGGCCTTCAGCAAAAGTGCCAATTTCGCCAGGCGTTCAGTGCCTTTCTGCTTTGTTTTATCTGACGCAGCACCTTCAGCCAAAACTTTTAAAACTCCCTCTATCTCTGCTTCAGACAGATCTTTCAACTCTGCACCATAGGTGGTGATCGGATCTGTGAGAAGCATTAAAGCTTTGTCCACACAATCCATGGGAACCGTACGTGGACGATGCTCACTGTCAAAATCAGCTGTTGAGGTATCAGGGGTCTCATCTGCAGAGGCCGCCATCTTATCTGTAAATTTGTGAAACACAAATTAAATGATGCCACCGTAGAGAGCAAGGCCTACCAGCTTGTTATTCTAAATAAACTTGTATCCAAAATAAACTGGAGGGCGTGTGCTGCTGCTCAGTAACATCCAAGATGTGAAATTAAACAAAAATCAGTGATTTTTATTAAATTGTCGACCCGTGATACGACCAGCAAGGTCGGCTATCTGTGTGTGATTTTTGTGAAAACCAAGACAAAAGATGCCTCATGTGTGTTATTTTAAACTTGCAGTTTAAAATAAAGTAGACAGGCTTGTTGCACAGAATTTATGATAAAAGTGTCAAGTTTTATCAAAAAGCAGACATGTCTGTATTAATTCTGTGTAACTGTTGTGCTTTCAACATTTGATTATATGTGAAAATCAAATGAAAGGATGCTGTGTATCTACACGTCAACTGTACTCTATTTAAAAAAAAAGGAAAGTGGACCTGTAGACTGAATTGCATCAAAAGCGTAACCTTCGATGCAACCAGCAGGTGGGGGTATAGCGCTGGACATGAGTTTATCACAGCAACTGCAATTTCTCTATCTGACCGCTATAGAGGCGCTTTTGTCACCCGTGAGCGCAGCCACAGCTTTTAGCGTCCACAGACATCCACAAACGGATCAAAAGCATCAATCAGAAAGATCTAAAGCCTGTACCTGACAAAACTCTAGAACCCCGGTCTTATAATAGACGAGTCGATGTGAGTAACATCGTTTGGACTATGAAACTTTAAACTTTGTTTAAAAGAAAACGGTCGGTCCCCATAAACCAGTTGCAGCTTCCGGTGTCACGTGACCTGGTCACATGGCGATCGGTAGTCTCAGATCAACTGACTCAATCCACCCATTAAAATCTCAAAAACGCCGCGATGAAACAGTCTTTCAAAGATAGTAACGGACAAACAAGCATGAAACTTGTAAGGGCTGGTTTACTGAAGTGAAAGCTGACGAGGAGTGGGCCTTCCCCATCCCGCAAGCGTCACCACTTACAGCGTAATCGACCAATCACAGTGAAGACAGAACCTGTAGTTCTAAACCCAAGTGTTCATGGGTAATGGAGTCTTCTAAACCTTACGTCTCTGTACGTCACTCACGTGTGACGTGCCGTTCGAGCGTTACGTTCACGGACCTCGAGGTCGGTCGAACTGTAGCGTTGAACGGACTTTTCAACGTCCTAAAACACTTATAAATATCGCAAAACACCGCAGTTAAGCCAGTCTTCGACGATATCACGTGCATAGAAACGAACAACACAGATAAACTGTCAGAAATTTGTGCAAAAATGAATATCTGACAACCAGCAGTCTACAGAACGAACTTTTTTGAACACGACACACAATGGACCAATCACCGTTATGCAACTTCAGCTCCGGTAATGCTAACACTGCACTAAAACCATAGATATACGGAAGTATCTGATCTCGTATATCTCCGTATCTTTCACATATACGGACAATTTCCGGGGATTTCCGTATCGCATCCCCGGCAGATCCGGTTTCCGGATATTCCTGTAAACGGCCCGCAATGATCCTTAAAAAATCCCAAAATCCGGATACTTATATCTCCCGCAGATCCAGAACAAATGTGGCTGTTATTCCTCGGGATTGCTGCTTTACATCTTTTTGGAAACTTTCCGCATTTTACACGTATGGTTGGTTTAGGTTCGCGCCCATACGTGACAGATGTCTCTCGGATATTTATGGATTTTTATCTGTCAAGGATCTTGAAAATATGAGTGTATGTGATACCTCGGGATTCCTGCATTAGATCTCCTTGGAAACTTTCCGCATCTTACACGTATGGTTGGTTTAAATTCACGCCCATACCTGACAGATGTCACTCGAATATTTCCGGATTTTTATCTGCCGCAGATCCTGTAAAATGTGGCTTTTATCCCTCGGGATTCCTGCATTAGATCTCTTTGGAAACTTTCCGCATCTTACACGTATGGTTGGTTTAGATTCACGCCCATACCTGACAGATGTCACTCGAATATTTCCGGATTTTTATCTGCCGCAGATCCTGTAAAATGTGGCTTTTATCCCTCGGGATTCCTGCATTAGATCTCTTTGGAAACTTTCCGCATCTTACACGTATGGTTGGTTTAAATTCACGCCCATACCTGACAGATGTCTCTCGAATATTTCCGGATTTTTATCTGCCGCAGATCCTGTAAAATGTGGCTTTTATCCCTCGGGATTCCTGCTTTAGATCTCCTTGGAAACTTTCCGCATCTTACACGTATGGTTGGTTTAGATTCACGCCCATACCTGACAGATGTCACTCGAATATCTCCGGATTTTTATCTGCCGCAGATCCGGTAAAATGTGGCTTTTATCCCTCGGGATTCCTGCATTAGATCTCCTTGGAAACTTTCCGCATCTTTCACGTATGGTTGGTTTAAATTCACGCCCATACCTGACAGATGTCTCTCGAATATTTCCGGATTTTTATCTGCTGCAGATCCTGTAAAATGTGGCTTTTATCCCTCGGGATTCCTGCTTTAGATCTCTTTGGAAACTTTCCGCATCTTTCACGTATGGTTGGTTTAGATTCACGCCAATACGTGACAGATGTCACTCAAATATTTACGGATTTTTCTTTATTCATTTATGCAAATTTGGGAATTTGATATACTGTAAATATAGGTTTGGCATTCATGTAAAATAACTATCTTAACATATGTTTCCAATACAAGCAATTAAATCATTAAATAATACAAACATATCATGAATTACTGAGCTCAAACGTCTTTGCTATAATGATGGATGTTAATGTCATGTTTGTATAAGTATGTCCTTTATGTCAATGCCTGCTGACAATGTTGCAAACTAATTTCCCTACGGGGACAAATAAAACTATCTATCAGTGGTTATTTGTTTTTTTATTTGTAATATCTGAAGCACTTTATGTACCGTACATTTGTTTTAAATCTGCTATACAAATCACAAGCTGGACCAGTAAACCATTTCAATAAGAACTATGAAAAATCAGTATAATATAACAGTTTATGAAACAGTCTAGTAAATACGGTACACAGTGGTATGTATATTCATAACAAATACTAATGCAAACATATCAAGACATAAAAAAAACTGACCATGACTTTTAAGATTTCACACACACACGCACGCACGCACGCACACACACAAGAAAACAAAAGCAAGGGTTTCATTTGAAATAAAAGTTGTTCTTGTGCTTCTTGGCTGCCTCATTTCCCATGGGCACTCTGCGATATATCCGACCATTCTGCAGGACTGCTCTCAGGTGGATAAACTTTCCATGTGTCTTGTCTATGTGTCGGTCTGGCAGGCTGGCAACACCTCATTCTTCATCATTTAAAATGGAGCGACCAACAGACTGCCATGAATTCAAACGCTTCAACGTAAAACAGAAAACACAAGGTCAATAAGAGCACTTTATTAAATGCATCCATATTCATTCATTCAATCTTGATTTATGCAGGTTAATCTCATTGAGCCTCGAGGACTCATTTACAAGAGAGACCTGTCTACAAACTAAAGAATGATGACAACAACAGTAGATTTTCCATGAACAATCAAAAAGGCAAAAGTATTACACCTACCACTAGATGGCGCTTTAACACATCTCGAGGACAGACCCACCCAGCTAACCTGCAATTTAAAAAAAGAAATTGATCAGTATTTGTAAAGCAGTTTTACAGCAAAGCTAGTATATATATATATATATATATATATATATATATATATATATATATATATATATATATATATATATATATATATATATATATATATATATAATATATACATATATATATATATATATATATATATATA
>JBBPBX010046532.1:14003-26560 GCA_038048925.1 Garcialebias charrua | reverse complement strand
AAGATCTGAGTCTGTGAGGTGATTGTGGAGGAATGTGGTTCGGCTGCTGGAAGACAATAAAGTGTTCAGATGAATTTCTTCAACCAGCTGACTAATGATTGTGTCATTGGCATTGTGTTTCTGCAGCTTCAAAGGGATTTCGGCTTCAACTTGTGACACTGGGTCCAAAATCTTTAGATGAATCTGCACTTTCAGCTAAAACACATAACACTCATAGATAAATGTCTGCTGGAAGAGCTTAAATTAAGCTGGCAAAAAAAAAAAGGCAGAACATTAGCTAAAAGCAGCAAAAGGTTAGCTAAATGTTTAAAGATACTAGATAAAAGCTAAAAGTACAAAAAGTTGCAAATTGTTAGCCAGAAGTTGAAATTAGCAAAAGGTGAGATAAAAGCTAAAAGTAGCAAGTCGTGATAGAATTAATCAAAGGTTAGCTCAAAAGCAAAAGAAAAGACTAAAAGTAAAGAAGTGAACATTTAGCTTAAATTAACAACAGCCAAAAGTTAAAAATAGAAAAAAGGTGAGACAAAAGCAAAAACTAGCAAAAGTTTTTCTATAATTAGCCAAAGATTAGCTCAAGAGTGAAAGGAATGCCAAAAACTAAAGAAGCAACAAACTAGCTTAAATTAGCAACAGGCTACCTAAAGCTAAAAGTAGGAAAACACTAGCTAAATGTCCCAAAAACATTAGCTAAAATTTATCTAACCACTAAAAGAAATATAAGGATAGCTAAATGGTAAAGTAGCCAAAGGTTAGCTAAAACACTGAAAGAAGAAAATGTAGGCTATAGCGAAAGGTAACAAAAGGATAGCTAAAAATGCCAAAGGTTTGCTAAAAGTAAAAGTCGCAAAATTTTAAATGTTGTAAATGCTAAACGTAGCTAAGGTCTACAACTTATTTCTCCCTCATTAATAGATGTTTGTCTAAAACTGGCACGGAAGATGGCGGGCGATGTGCATTAACAGAATGCTGGATCTTGGGAGTCTTTTTCATTCATTCAACCTTTATTTAGTCAGGTAAATCTTATTGAGCCTTGACGGCTCATTTACGAAAGCGACCTGCTACAAACTAAAGAATGATGAACATCAATGATACAAATACATTAAACAATAAACAAAAGAAAAGAAAAAATAGCAAAAAGTAGCAAAAACATTATAAGGTACTGTATGTACAAAAAATCAAAAACAGGAAGAAATCTGCATTGGTTTTTGCTAGGATTCCAACAGATTCTGAAAAACATCTAGAGAGGTCAGGGCCGAGAGCTTCAGATCGTTTTGTAAGTGCTTTTTGCAGGTGATCATGTCCTGAGAGCGCACGCTGTAGCTGCACTCACGCAAAGACATGTAGGAGGAGATGTATGAGGGCAGCAGACCAAGAAGTGATTTGAAGATGAAAATGTACCAGTGGAAGAGTCTGCGTGAGGTTAATGATGTCCAGTTAACCAGTGAATACAGGGTGCAGTGGTGGGTACGATAATCACAGCCAGTTATGAATCTTAGTGCACCATGATAGACAACATCCAACATCCGCAGGGTGCTTGTAGGAGCATTCATGTAGAGAATGTCACCGTAATCAATGGAGGGAAGGAAAGTCACAGATACAAGGCGTTTCCTAACATTCAGTGTTAGACATGATCTGTTTCTGAAAAAGAAACCCAGTTTAACTTTCAGTTTCTTCACTAGGTTTTCCACGTGGAGTTTAAAAGAGAGATGTGAATCGACCAGGATACCCAAATATTTATAGGAATCAACAAACTCAATAGGGACACCATTTGAGGAAAAAATCAGAGGAAGATCTGCTGGAACCGACTTCCTACTTGAAAAAAACATCCCTTTTGTTTTATCAGCATTTAGGACAAGTTTGAGACGGAACAAATCTGACTGGATGATGTCAAAAGCGGATTGCAGTAACTGGAAGCCTTAGCTACTGTTTTAGCTCGGCAATAAACAACTGTATCATCAGCATAGAAATGTAAGGATGCATCAGGGATGCTCTGACCTACATTAGCTATGTAGATTGTAAAGAGGGTTGGTCCTAAAACTGAGCCTTGTGGTACACCATTTTTAACTGTTAAATAGCTGGAAAAAGTACCGTTATGTTGAACACATTGCCTCCGATTGGAAAGTAAATTAGAAAACCAGCCGATTGTGTGATCAGAGAAACCGATTTCTGAGAGCTTATGACACAGGATGTTATGATCCACAATTGATTGATTTCAGTTTCTAGTTGGACAGTTTGGACCATCACAAACTTGTTGTTGGAAAAGTTCTGTCCATCACAAACTTGTTGTTGGACAACTTTGTCCATCACAAACTTGTTGTTGGACAGTTTGGTCCATCACAAACTTATTGTTGGACAGTTTGGACCATCATAAACTTGTTGTTGGACAGCTTGGTCCATCACAAACTTGTTGTTGGACAGTTTGGTCCATCACAAACTTGTTGTTGGACAGCTTTGTCCATCACAAACTTGTTGTTGGACAGTTTGGACCATCACAAACTTGTTGTTGGACAGCTTTGTCCATCACAAACTTGTTGTTGGACAGTTTGGTCCATCACAAACTTGTTGTTGGACAGTTTGGTCCATCACAAACTTGTTGTTGGACAGTTTGGTCCATCACAAACTTGTTGTTGGACAGCTTGGTCCATCACAAACTTGTTGTTGGACAGCTTGGTCCATCACAAACTTGTTGTTGGACAGTTTGGTCCATCACAAACTTGTTGTTGGACAGTTTGGTCCATCACAAACTTGTTGTTGGACAGTTTGGTCCATCACAAACTTGTTGTTGGACAGTTTGGTCCATCACAAACTTGTTGTTGGACAGTTTGGTCCATCACAAACTTGTTGTTGGACAGTTTGGTCCATCACAAACTTGTTGTTGGACAGTTTGGTCCATCACAAACTTGTTGTTGGACAGTTTGGTCCATCACAAACTTGTTGTTGGACAGTTTGGTCCATCACAAACTTGTTGTTGGACAGTTTGGTCCATCACAAACTTGTTGTTGGACAGTTTGGTCCATCACAAACTTGTTGTTGGACAGTTTGGTCCATCACAAACTTGTTGTTGGACAGTTTGGTCCATCACAAACTTGTTGTTGGACAGTTTGGTCCATCACAAACTTGTTGTTGGACAGTTTGGTCCATCACAAACTTGTTGTTGGACAGTTTGGACCATCACAAACTTGTTGTTGGACAGTTTGGTCCATCACAAACTTGTTGTTGGACAGTTTGGTTCATCACAAACTTGTTGTTGGACAGTTTGGTTCATCACAAACTTGTTGTTGGACAGTTTGGTCCATCACAAACTTGTTGTTGGACAGTTTGGTCCATCACAAACTTGTTGTTGGACAGTTTGGTCCATCACAAACTTGTTGTTGGACAGTTTGGTCCATCACAAACTTGTTGTTGGACAGTTTGGTTCATCACAAACTTGTTGTTGGACAGCTTGGTCCATCACAAACTTGTTGTTGGACAGTTTGGTCCATCACAAACTTGTCGTCAGACAATTTGGTCCATCACAAACTTGTTGGACAGTTTGGACCATCACAAACTTGTTGTTGGACAGTTTGGACCATCACAAACTTGTTGTTGGACAGTTTGGTTCATCACAAACTTGTTGTTGGACAGTTTGGACCATCACAAACTTGTTGTTGGACAGTTTGGTCCATCACAAACTTGTTGTTGGACAGTTTGGTCCATCACAAACTTGTCGTAAGACAATTTGGTCCATCACAAACTTGTTGTTGACAGTTTGGTCCATCACAAACTTGTCGTCAGACAATTTGGTCCATCACAAACTTGTTGTTGGACAGTTTGGTCCATCACAAACTTGTTGTTGGACAGTTTGGTCTACCACAAACTTGTCGTTGGACAGTTTTTCCCCTCGCAGACACACAGAGGTCTCTGGACTTCAGACCTGTCCTGGAAATCATCCTGAAACTAAAAACCTGATCAGATTTGGATTTAGGTTTAGGTGAGGACAGTTGTGTCCAACGTCCCTCTGAAGCTGCAGAAACACAAACGTGTCTCGGTCTGAGATGCTCCAGGGCGTGACGAGTTCCAGAAAAGTCATGTGAGGAATGGATGAGTCATGCCGTTAAAGACGAACTCGCAGAGGGAGGACGGCCTGAGCCTGCAGCGACACAAAGACACAGTCTGAGGCCGGACAGACTTTTTAACAGCTCCAACATTACAGCTGCTGTTTATCATGTTTTTATTTACCTTTGTCTATTTGACAGATGTGACGATCGTGAACTGGTTCTGGACGCTCGAGGTGTGTGGACCAGAACCAACCACACGATGACGCTCTTCTCAAACGTCAGAGTTCAGATTCTTGTTTTTGAATTTGGAACTTCAGGAAGTTGTCAGAATAAAAGGAGCTCTTTCCTCCTTACAGTCAAATGTTTTTATAACTTTTATTATAGTATTTATTATTTGATTTATAATTATTTTCCAAGGTTTGTATTCATGAGAGACTCCTTGTAGGACAGTTGGACTTTTCTCTGTGTACTGAACGGCACTACTCTTGGTTTTGCTGTATTTTAGAATAAACGCAGTAAAACTCCAGATTATTTTTGTCTCCTGCAGGTCGAAGAGGAAAACCTCCTTCCCTCTTGTCCCTCCTGACGGCGGCTGGTCTCTCAGAGCGGTAAGAACCAGTCCTCAGCACCTGAATAAAGATGTACCTTTCAAACGAATGTTTTGTCTCTGGAAAACTGAAATCTGGACCCGTAGAATCCAGACGTGTACATTTACTGATCCGTACGTCGTCCGCAGCTTCTCTGTGGTCGGGGAACAGGCGGGGAAACCCAGACCTCCTCCTCCCTGAGTCACTTTCCAGCTCCTCCAACCCCAGAGAATATATAATCATTCCAGGGAGTCCTGGATCAGCCCTGGGGGGTCTTCCCATGGGATGTGCTCAGAAAACCTCCAAAGGGAGGCTTACCTGACCACGGTTTTAAATGAAGCTCATTTCAGCTGCTTGTATTCAAGATCTAGTTCTTTTGGTCCTGATCCAAACCTCGTGACCACAGGTGAGGAGCTTTGCCTTCCGACTCAAAGCTCTCTTCATCACGACTGACCGAGGCAACACCCTCATTACTCCTGCTCCATCCTACCATCACTCAGGAACAAGTGTAAGGTTTTACTCAGAGAAGTAGTCACCAAAAGTAGCAACTCTGAGATCAGGAACCATCGAGAGGTTGTTGTTTTTTTGGAAACTTTATTAATTTCATTTAAAAACATGACAATTATACATACACTACAATAAAAAAAGAAGTAAATAAAATGAAAGGTGGCAGAAGAAGAACTACTCTTATGAAAACTGCCCCTTTTTACTTAATTCTAATGTAAATTAAACTATACATATAAAAAAATGTAATTCACAAAGACAATAACAATGTAGCTAAATTAAAAACATAAAAACTCAAACATCTTAATCAAATCAGACAACAAAGTAAGTAGATATACAGTATATTAACAATTCCATATTCTTCCAAGAAACTCGTCTTTATCAGTCTCTTAAATGTATACAGTGATCTGGCATTTTTAACGTTATCATCCAAACCATTCTACAATCCTATTCCCTGAATTATTGTGGATCGTTCTTTCAAACTACTACTAAAATAAGGCTTCACAAACATCTCAATTCCTTTAAGAAAATATACACTCTCTCTTTTAACAAAATTCATTTGAATATTGACAGGCAACATGCCTTTATGTGCCTTATACATAAGCGACAAAATGTTAAAATTAACCAAATCATAGAACTTCAAAAATTTCAGTTGATAAAATAAAGTACCATAGTCGACGGATATCTATAGTTCTTATTTTTCATAATAATTCGTACAGCTCTTTTCTGTAAAATGAACAAAGGATTAGTTATAGTTTTACACGCTTTACCCCAGACTTCAATACAGAAAACCAAATAAGGAACAACTACAGTATTGCATTATACAACATAAACATTGCTTTATCAGTGAATAACTCTCTTACTTTATACAGAACTGCATTTTATTTACAAAGAGTGAAAATCAACTCAGCAGGGAGGGACTGGAACGCTGAGAGCAAGGATAATATGGAGGTTTAGATCCGTGAGGATGATTCAAGATATTGTTTGTCTCTTACTGTTGGAGGAAAAAGTCATCATAGTGATGAGGCTCCAATAGTTCAAGCAATCACGAAGAAGAAGTCCCAAAAAGGTTTCATCAATTGGTGGGCAGGTGGTGCAAGGCGAGGAACGGCTGATGAAAACACTAGGAGGCTTAAGGTGAAACCAGGGAGGTCCAAGGCACAGGAGGAACACAGGAGTTGGTGCTGAAACACGTGAGAATAACGATTTAGTCTTTACTAATCACAAAGAATGGTAAAGTGGCCTGGAGCACAACTACCAGTAGGCAAGTAATGCACCAGTGTCGAGGGGAAGTCATCAACTGCAGTTTACACGCCTGCAGCTCATCAGGTGAATGGTGGTCCAGAGGTGTGTCTTGTTGGCACCATCTAGTGTCATAAAGCTGCAGGAGAAGAACTGGAACTCCCACAAGATGTCCAGAAACTCAAACTCCTCCATCTTAAAAATTCACAGCAATCAAACTTAAAGGTCCACTGGCATGATGTTTGAACTATGCATAAAATTGCTCAACATATATATCTTGTATCATTCAACTATGTTTGTTTGTACAAACAAAATGATAAATCAATTTAATTTTTATTTAAAAGTGATTTTAAACTTCGCGCCGTGTTTATTCATGGGAAATCCGATTACACGTGAATGCAACATCTGTGACGTAGTATCGGGCAGAGGCAGTCTGCGTCTGTCTGCAGATCGCCTTTTTTTTTTTTACTTGAAAAATGCCGTTACGTTGGGTGTTCTAATATCATCAGTGAACAAGTAAAGATGAAATACTTCATCAAGAATGGAATAAATAAAGCTGCCCCCCCTCGGAGCTCCCTCGCTTCCTGAAAAGGTAAGACTCAAATAAATACGGGTATAGACCTAAATTAGAACCTGCTGTTTCTTGTTCATCTAACTTCCTGCTTCCCAAACTGAAGACAAATGGCTCAAATCTTCACGTAGATTGATAAATTAGTCGGGTTTTAAATTGTCCGCCATTAATATGTACCTGTAAGAGCCCTCTGCCTAATACTACGTCACAGATGTTGCATTCGCGTGTAATCGGATTTCCCGTGAATAAACACGGCGCTTAGTTTAAAATCACTTTTAAATCAAAATTAAATTGATTTATCATTTTGCTTGTACAAACGAACATAGTTGAATGATACAACATATATATACAGTATTGAGCAATTTTATGCATAGTTCAAACATCATGTCAGTGGACCTTTAAAGAGCTGACGTGGATCGTGACAGATTTATGATCTTTTCTGCTTCGTGGTAACGACTGAACTTCATCTGTTAAATCCAGTGGTCCCTTACGTTCCAGACATCTCCACGACAGGTGAAAATCCACGAAGTAGGGACGTTATGTTTTAGTTTTACAAAGTTTTAAGGCTTTATAAACCCTTCCCACACTCTTGCAGTGTTCTTAACAATATTCTGAACTCTCTAAAAGAGCACAGCGTGTCGTGATCTCTGCCACGCCCACTTCTCCACCTCAGTCACACTCATGCTCATCACCTGTGTCACTCCCAGCTGTGTGCTTCTTAAGCGCTCCCCAGTCTCTGCCTTCCTGACAGGTTGTCTGATCGCCCTGTGCCTGACGTATCGTTCCTAAAGGCTCGTTTTGAGTCGCACTTGATTACTTTAAATAAATGATCCATGAGGCTCACTCAGGTATAAGACAGACACCCCGCCCCCTCCTTTCTTTTTCCGAAGTTGTATGTTGCACACCCGCCTGTTGTGTTTGTCTGAAATCAGCCACTAGGGAGCATGCGCGTAGGCAAGGGGGGTTCGGGGGGTTCGAACGAACCGCCCACTTTTAAAGGAGAAGTTGACAATGCTAAACTAATGTGCTGGATAGCTCAACTGATAAAGCGTCTGCCTTCAGTCCCAAAGCTCGTGGGATCAAGTCCCGCTTGGTACAACGTTTTTTTTTTTTTTTTATTCATTCCAAATTAAAAAAGCACAAGAAAACTATTTACAAAACAGCAAGGAATAAAACAATGCATTAAATGAAAGGAATCAGACGAAGAAAATAATCTTATCTGCCCCTTCTCAAACTATTTTTTTTTCAAACACTCGATTCAAACAACTAATTTTACATTTGTCTTTTATTGGATAAAAAAAGTAGTTAATATGCCTGTGAAGAAAGAAGAATGTGTTAACCACAGGCTGTGGTTAACACATTCTTCTTTTTTTATCCAATAAAAGAGTGTTTGAAAAAAAAATAGTTTGAGAAGGGGCAGATAAGATTATTTTCTTCGTCTGATTCCTTTCATTTAATGCATTGTTTTATTCCTTGCTGTTTTGTAAATAGTTTTCTTGTGCTTTTTTAATCTGGAATGAAAAAAAAAAAAAAAAACGTTGTACCATGCGGGACTTGATCTCACGAGCTTTGGGACTGATGGCAGACACTTTATCAGTTGAGCTATCCCGACACATTAGTTTAGCATTGTCAACTTCTCTTTTAAAACGAACCGCCCCCCACAAAATTCTGGCTACGCCCTTGGGGAGCACAAGCCAGTTTATCTCTTGTGCCGCGTCCCGAGCCTGGGTAAATGGTGAGGGTTGTGTCAGGTAGGACTGAACGATTTTGGAAAATAATCTAATTGCAATTTTTTTTCTGTAAATTGCAATTGCGATTTAAAACGCGATTATTTTTTTAATATCTTCTCAAGTATTTTCAACAAACAGAAGCAATAAATCTATCTGTTTTATAATAAACAATGTCAGATTTATTTAAAGCAGAGATTACAATAAAGCAAACAAATCTATGCCTTTTCTTTTCACCATTTCTATTTTTTCTTGTTTCATAAACATAATAGTAAACATGTTAAGTGAACTTCCTAACTACTGTCTGAACTTCACATGACAGTTAATAAATAAATTAAAAAAATTAGATATAAAAAAATTTAAACTTACTGCTTTCCAGCCAGTAACATCATAAAAAATAAAGTGCAAAAAACATAAAGAGAATCTGCTTTAACCAACTTGTTATTTTCTGGGAATTCAAACTCAGTGAACACAAAATAAACTAGTATCTGTTCTTATTAAATCTTTTAGATGTAAAAAAAAAAAAAAAACAGCGTTTTTTTATAGCCATCAACGGACGTGCTGCCCCTCTTTGGTACCAAACTTTCAGATGTATCAGCTTCTGTCGAGCCTGACGTCATTGTGCAACTGGTTAAAGTGCAGTGTTCTGTTTGTTTGTTTTCTGTTTTCTTCATTTGTTTTTGTTTTTGTTTGTTTGTTTTTCTTTGTGTTTGTTTGTTTTTCTTTGTGTTTATTTCTTTGTGTTTGTGTTTTTGTTTTCTGTTTTTTTCTTCTTTGTGTTTGTTTGTTTGTGTTTGTTTTCTGTTTTTTTCTTCTTTGTGTTTGTTTGTTTGTGTTTGTTTTCTGTGTTTTTCTTCTTTGTGTTTATTTGTTTGTGTTTGTTTGTTTGGGTTTTTTTTTTTGTTTTTNGTTAACACATTCTTCTTTTTTTATCCAATAAA
Organism: Garcialebias charrua; assembly: GCA_038048925.1. Taxonomy (NCBI): domain Eukaryota; kingdom Metazoa; phylum Chordata; class Actinopteri; order Cyprinodontiformes; family Rivulidae; genus Garcialebias; species Garcialebias charrua. The sequence continues at coordinate 16,951 of JBBPBX010046532.1, read as the reverse complement.
AGAGTGTTTGAAAAAAAAATAGTTTGAGAAGGGGCAGATAAGATTATTTTCTTCGTCTGATTCCTTTCATTTAATGCATTGTTTTATTCCTTGCTGTTTTGTAAATAGTTTTCTTGTGCTTTTTTAATCTGGAATGAATAAAAAAAAAAAAAACCGTTGTACCATGCGGGACTTGATCTCACGAGCTTTGGGACTGATGGCAGACACTTTATCAGTTGAGCTATCCCGACACATTAGTTTAGCATTGTCAACTTCTCTTTTAAAACGAACCGCCCCCCACAAAATTCTGGCTACGCCCTTGGGGAGCACAAGCCAGTTTATCTCTTGTGCCGCGTCCCGAGCCTGGGTAAATGGTGAGGGTTGTGTCAGGTAGGACTGAACGATTTTGGAAAATAATCTAATTGCAATTTTTTTTCTGTAAATTGCAATTGCGATTTAAAACGCGATTATTTTTTTAATATCTTCTCAAGTATTTTCAAACAAACAGAAGCAATAAATCTATCTGTTTTATAATAAACAATGTCAGATTTATTTAAAGCAGAGATTACAATAAAGCAAATAAATCTATGCCTTTTCTTTTCACCATTTCTATTTTTTTCTTTTTCATAAACATAATAGTAAACATGTTAAGTGAACTTCATAACTACTGTCTGAACTTCACATGGCAGTTAATAAATAAATTAAAAAAATTAGATATAAAAACAATTTAAACTTACTGCTTTCCAGCCAGTAACATCATGAAAAATAAAGTGCAAAAAACATAAAGAGAATCTGCTTTAACCAACTTGTTATTTTCTGGGAATTCAAACTCAGTGAACACAAAATAAACTAGTATCTGTTCTTATTAAATCTTTTAGATGTAAAAAAAAAAAAAAAAACTGTTTTTTTTATAGCCATCAACGGACGTGCTGCCCCTCTTTGGTACCAAACTTTCAGATGTATCAGCTTCTGTCGAGCCTGACGTCATTGTGCAACTGGTTAAAGCGCAGTGTTGACTTCTCCCGCTCTCTGCTCTGGTTTGCTCCACTCACTCACAAGTCATTTAATCAGGTCATGTGACCAATCAAATTGCAGCCTTCGCGATTAGAAAATCTTGTTTTATCATATCGCAATTTTATTGCAAATGCAATTAATTGTTCAGCCCTAGTGTCAGGAATGGCATCCGATGTAAAACACTTCTGCCAAAACAATAAGTTCATCAAAGTGGCGGATGACTCGCTGTGGCGACCCCTGAAGAGGGAAAAGCGAAAAGAAGAAGAAGAAAAAGTCTGTTGCACACCCACCTGTTGTGTTTCTCTGGGACGTGATGGGGAAAGATAGACCACAACCCCGTCCCCTCCTTTCTCGTTCTCTGCTGTGACAGACAGCTTCAGAAAGAGAAAGGAGGGGGCGGAGTCTGATACCTGAGTGAACTGCGTTCAGCCACTCTTTTTTTTTCTACAAACTTAAATTTAAAACCTGTGAAAGTGTGAGTCATGACAGTAGAACCGCGAAGTATCGAGGGACTGCTGTATTCCAAGATTATCTGTTAAAAATACAGATTAATCTTATTTACTGTATGCATATTTTTTTTAATGAGGAGCCATTTTGTTTGTTTATTGAACTCCAGTCAGATTATGTTAAGTAAATAATGAAATTGTTGCTGCAGAAATTCATTAATTCGTTCAACTTTTATTTATACAGGTTAATCCCATTGAGCCTCGAGGACTCATTTACAACAGAGACCTGAAATAAAACGGTGATGCAAAGTAATTATATTTTCTGACAGAATTTAACGATTTCATGTCTGTTTATTACTATTTTCACATGACTTGAATAAAGCGCGGTGATTTTTCTCGGTGTGTTGTTGGTTTCACCTCCGGTGTCTCCGTGTCTCCAGTGGATCCTAATAATAGACGTTAGTTTCCCTCCCGCCGAGCGTTGCTTCCTGTTTGTCCAGTGGGAACACACACACATGCACACACGCACACACATTGTGAAGGGGTTCCTGTTCCTCAGGGTCTGTACGTCCACTCAGAGAGGTAGAAGATCTGAGGAGGTGAAGGAGCAGAAAACAGGAGGAGAAAAAGTCGAGAAGGGGTCAGAAGAGAGGAGGTCCGACAGACAAACTGAACAAACTTTGAGGAGTTTCGAAAAGTTTAAAGGAGACGAAGAACGTGGGATTAAAATGTGACTGTGAACGAGGTGATTGAAGGAGGTGAGGGGAGTAAAGAAGTCACTGTTGGAGGATCTGATGCAACGTTTGTGGTGAAAAGAAGAAGAACTGGAGGAAGGATAATCAGCAGCTGAGTGTGTGAGCAGCGGAGCTGGTCCTGATGATGGGCTGCTGCCTCTTTGTTTACCACCGGGTGAGTTCAGAGTCAGCTGGACGCCTTTTAACCACCAAACATCACCTGACGCCTTTTAACCACCAAACATCACCTGACGCCTTTTAACCACCAAACATCACCTGACGCCTTTTAACCACCAAACATCACCTGACGCCTTTTAACCACCAAACATCACCTGAACTGCAGCTGCTCGCACTGTTTCAAACGCTTTTCACAAGCTGGGGGTCAAATCTCCAAATCTGCACTTAGAAACTTTTACTTTTCACATATTTAGTTGGAGAAGGAACAAACAAACGATCAGAACAAACAAACGATCAGAACAAAAGATTTCTCTTTTATTTTTGTGTCGCACCAACAAGTTGCAGAAGATTGTAAAAGTATTAACAAGAGAGGAAAGGTGTTTGTTTTCTCTCTCTCAGTGAACACAACAAACAATCATCTATCCATCCATCCAAATGACCAATCATCCGTCCATTTATTCACCCATCAATCCAACCAACTACCTATACATCCATCTGACTGAGCAACCATCTGTCAATCCAAAAAAATCAACCCATCATCCATCCATCCATCCAACCCATAAACCAGCCGCTGGTCCACTTTTTTATCCATTAAATT
>JBBPBX010046532.1:0-13434 GCA_038048925.1 Garcialebias charrua | reverse complement strand
AGTAATAAACATTTACACACAGTAATACACAGTTAGACACAGTAATAAACATTTACACACAGTAATACACAGTTAGACACAGTAATACACATTTACACACAGTAATACACAGTTAGACACAGTAATAAACATTTACACACAGTAATACACAGTTAGACACAGTAATACACAGTTAGACACAGTAATAAACATTTACACACAGTAATACACAGTTAGACACAGTAATACACAGTTAGACACAGTAATAAACATGTACACACAGTAATACTGTACAGTACAAGGTTAGACACAGTAATACACAGTTAGACACAGTAATACACATTTACACACAGTAATACACAGTTAGACACAGTAATAAACATGTACACACAGTAATACTGTACAGTACAAGGTTAGACACAGTAATACACAGTTAGACACAGTAATACACATTTACACACAGTAATACACAGTTAGACACAGTAATAAACATTTACACACAGTAATACACAGTTAGACACAGTAATAAACATTTACACACAGTAATACACAGTTAGACACAGTAATACACATTTACACACAGTAATACACAGTTAGACACAGTAATAAACATTTACACACAGTAATACACAGTTAGACACAGTAATAAACATTTACACACAGTAATACACAGTTAGACACAGTAATACACAGTTAGACACAGTAATACACAGTACACAGTTAGACACAGTAATACACAGTTAGACACAGTAATACACAGTTAGACACAGTAATACACAGTTAGACACAGTAATACTGTACAAGGTTAGACACAGTAATACACAGTTAGACGCAGTAATACACATTTACACACAGTAATACACAGTTAGACACAGTAATCAACATGTACACACAGTAATACTGTACAGTACAAGGTTAGACACAGTAATACACAGTTAGACACAGTAATACACATTTACACACAGTAATACACAGTTAGACACAGTAATAAACATTTACACACAGTAATACACAGTTAGACACAGTAATAAACATTTACACACAGTAATACACAGTTAGACACAGTAATACACATTTACACACAGTAATACACAGTTAGACACAGTAATAAACATTTACACACAGTAATACACAGTTAGACACAGTAATACACAGTTAGACACAGTAATAAACATTTACACACAGTAATACACAGTTAGACACAGTAATACACAGTTAGACACAGTAATAAACATGTACACACAGTAATACTGTACAGTACAAGGTTAGACACAGTAATACACAGTTAGACACAGTAATACACATTTACACACAGTAATACACAGTTAGACACAGTAATAAACATTTACACACAGTAATACACAGTTAGACACAGTAATAAACATTTACACACAGTAATACACAGTTAGACACAGTAATACACATTTACACACAGTAATACACAGTTAGACACAGTAATAAACATTTACACACAGTAATACACAGTTCCATCCATCCATCCATTTTCTTCCGCTTATCCGGGGTCGGGTCGCGGGGGTAGCAGCCTAAGTAGGGAGGCCCAGACTTCCCTCTCCCCAGCCACTTGGAGCAGCTCCTCTGGGGGAATCCCAAGGCGTTCCCAGGCCAGCCGAGAAACATAGTCCCTCCAGCGTATCCTGGGTCTTCCTCTGGGTCTCCTCCCGGTGGGACATGCCCGGAACACCTCACCAGGGAGGCGTCCAGGAGGCATCCTAACCAGATGCCCGAGCCACCTCAACTGGCTCCTCTCGATGTGGAGAAGCAGCGGCTCTACTCCGAGTCCCTCCCGGATGACTGAGCTTCTCACCCTATCTCTAAGGGAGAGTCCAGCCACCCTGCGGAGAAAACTCATTTCAGCCGCTTGTATCCGAGATCTTGTTCTTTCGGTCATAACCCAAAGCTCATGACCATAGATGAGGGTGGGAACGTAGATCGATCGGTAAATTGAGAGCTTTGCCTTTTGACTCAGCTCTCTCTTCACCACGACAGACCGGTACAGCGCCCGCTTCACTGCGGACGCTGCACCTATCCGCCTATCGATCTCACGCTCCAGTTTTCCCTCATTCGTGAACAAGATCCCGAGATACTTAAACTCCTCCACTTGGGGCAGGACCTCCTCCCCGACCCGGAGAGGGCACGCTACCCTTTTCCGGCTCAAGACCATGGCCTCGGATTTGGAGGAACTGATCCTCATCCCGGCCGCATCGCATTCAGCTGCAAACCGCTCCAGTGAAAGCTGTAGATCACGAGCTGATGAAGCCAATAGGACCACATCATCTGCAAAAAACAGAGAAGCGATTCTAAGGCCACCAAAACGGATCCTCTCAACACCTTGGCTGCGCCTAGAAATTCTGTCCATAAAAGTTATAAACAGAATCGGTGACAAAGGGCAACCTTGGCGGAGTCCAACTCTCACCGGAAACGAGCCTGACTTACTGCCGGCAATGCGGACCAAGCTCTGACACCGGTCGTACAGGGACCTAACAGCCCATATCAATGGGCCTGGTACCCCATACTCCCGGAGTACCCGCCACAGAACCCCCCGAGGGACGCGGTCGAATGCCTTTTCCAAGTCTACAAAGCACATGTAAACTGGTTGGGCAAACTCCCACGCACCCTCCAGGACCCTGTTGAGGGTGTAGAGCTGGTCTAGTGTTCCACGACCAGGACGAAAACCACACTGCTCCTCCTGAATCCGAGGTTCGACTATCCGACGGACCCTCCTCTCCAGAACCCCTGAATAGACCTTACCAGGGAGGCTTAAGAGTGTGATCCCTCTATAGTTGGAACACACCCTACGGTCCCCCTTTTTGAATAGGGGAACCACCACCCCAGTCTGCCAATCCAAGGGAACTGCCCCCGATGTCCACGCGATATTGCAGAGTCGCGTAAGCCAACACAACCCCACAACATCCAGAGCCCTAAGGAACTCAGGACGAATCTCATCCACCCCCGGAGCCTTGCCACCGCGGAGCTTTTTAACCACCTCGGCGACCTCCGCACCAGAGATTGGAGAGCCCGATCCAAAGTCCCCAGGCTCCGCTTCCTCAGTGGAAGACGTGCCAGTAGGATTGAGGAGGTCTTCGAAGTATTCCGCCCACCGACTCACAACATCCCGAGTTGAGGTCAACAGCACGCCATCCCCACCATAAATGGTGTTGGTCGCGTACCGCTTTCCCCCCCTGAGACGCCGGATGGTGGACCAGAATCGCCTCGAAGCCGTACGGAAGTCATTCTCCATGGCCTCTCCGAACTCCTCCCACGCCCGAGTTTTTGCCTCAGCAACCACCCGAGCCGCATGCCGCTTGGACTGCCGGTACCTATCTGCTGCTTCCGAGTTGGACACAGTAATACACAGTTGGACACAGTAATACACAGTTAGACACAGTAATACACAGTTGGACACAGTAATACACAGTTGGACACAGTAATACACAGTTAGACACAGTTAGACACAGTAATACTGATTAATGATAACCTCAGCTGGAGCAACAACACCACCAGCCTGATCAAGAAAGGTCATCAGAGACTCTACTTCCTCAGACGGCTGAGACGAGCTGGTCTGAGCAGCCCAGTTCTCACCTCGTTCTACAGGTGTGCAGTGGAGAGCATCCTGTGCTCCAGCATCAACGTGTGGCATGGAGGCTGCACAGTTGAAGAGAGGAAAGCTCTACAGAGAGTGGTGAAGGCTGCACAGAAGTCTGTTGGAGTCAGTCTCCCCACCATCACAGACATTTACACCTCCAGATGCAGGAAAAGAGCCACCTGCATCATGAAAGACCTCACTCACCCAGCACACTCACTCTTTGCCCCACTCCCCTCAGGACGGAGGTTGAGGAGCATCAAATGTAGAACCACTAGACTGAGGAACAGCTTCTACCCTGAGGCTGTTAGACTCATGAATAAATAAATAAAGAATAAACACTGCAAAATATCACATCATGCTGATGCTGATCTGTTTTCTTGTTGCTGTGTTCATCTGTGACCATCTGCTCATACAGACTCATGTTCGTGCTGCTGTTTATAATGATGTTTTTCCACTACATTAGGGCTTAGTGTATTACTAGTTGATGTTTTCTTAGTTAATTCTAGATGTTATTACTGTTTTTCTCTTGCATTTGTTGTTGGATGTAACTGGGACCCCGTGTACATAATCTCGTTTTCATCACATGTACCACATGCGGTGCAAATGACAATAAAGACTCTCTGACTCTGACTCTCTCTGACTCTAATACACAGTTAGACACAGTAATAAACATTTACACACAGTAATATGGTAAATGGTAAAATGGTAAATGGAGCTTATTTATATGCTTTCCAGCCCCCAGTGAGGAGCCCCAAAGCGCTTTACAATACCAACCATCCACCCATTCATTCAGACATTCATACACCGGTAGTGGTAGCCTGCCTTGCAAGGCGCCATCCAGACCTACCGGGAGCAACTCGGGGTTAAGTGTCTTGCCCAGGGACACAATGACACATGGTGGGCGGATGCGGGATTCGAACCTCCAACCTTCCGGTCAGGGATCGACTGCCATTACCACTGTGCCACGGCCAGTAATGCACAGCTAGACACAGTAATACACAGTTAGACACAGTAATACACAGTTAGACACAGTAATACCGGTACTATTTCATTTTCGAAGTAATTTTTTCTAAAGTTTCAGTATATTTTTAAGTTTCTGTCTGTTTCCTGATCTTTTTTCCACATCTATTTGGACACAACTGAATTTAAAGATTTCATCTCAGACCTAATTTATTACTATTTATATATTTTTTAAAGATAATGAGCCTGTTGATTAAAAGTAATTGAAAACAAAACTATGAAGTTGATCTGAGTGTCGTTCCTTCCAACAGTAGAACATGTTCGAGGCCTCCTCGGTCTAATGGCTGCACGTTGTGTGTTTTGTGTTGCAGAAGAAGAGGAAGCAGGCCAGCGGCGATGCAGACGGCCTCAGTCTCTGCAGTCTGGACATCAACGTAAGCTCTGCTTCTGGTTCCGCTGTCACACATCTGTGTTCTTGTAAATCGTGTTGAGACTCCGGGGAAAAGCTGTTGACGGGAGCAGACGATCGCTCCTGACCGAGCGTTCGCTCTGTTTTGGTCCAGTTCTGCTGCACAGGAAGTGACGAAGTTCTGTTGTTGTGAGCGCAACACGTAACAAACTCCACTTTATGCCCACAAGTGTCAGTGTAGTTTAAAAAAAAAGTTAAATGTAGTTCATTTTGTGCATTTTGAGTGGAGAACTTAAAAGTTCATATTTAAAAAAAAAAAAAAAATATTCATTCATTTTACATTAAAACAAGAATACATAAAATGAAAGGTGGCAGAAAGAAGAAGAAATCTTATTTTGTATGCCCTTTTTTTTTCAAAAACAAAACAAGTTCAAACAATCAATTCAAACAATAATCTTCTATATATATAACAGAGCAAAAGAGTTTTTACAATCCACAAATATCTAGAACATTAAACACTTAACTAAAAGTTTTAGTATTTTGTTAACAATTCAGTTTTGATAATTTTTTTTTAACTTAATCACAGAGTTTACATCTTTAACATCATTTCCCAAACCATTCCACAATTCAACTCCCTATACATGTAAATACATATGGACATTTGAGGGTAGTGTATTCTTATGAGCCCTATACATTACTAACAAAATATTATAGTCCACCAAATCATAAAACTTCAGTACTTTAAGTTGTTTAAATAATATATTTGATGGATGACAATAAGGCTTTCTGGAAATAATTCTCACCGCTCTTTTCTGTAAAATAAAAATAGATTTTGTTATAGTTTTGCAGGCTTTTCCCCAAACCTCCACACAATAAATTAAATGTGGAACAAAGTTTGCATTATACAGCAAATAAAGAGCTTTATCATTCAACAAGTCCTTTAGTTTATATCATACTGCAATAGATTTAGATAACTTAATTTTAACAGAACTTATGTGCTGTTTCCACGACAGTTTGTCATCAACAATTACACCCAAGAACTTCACCTCACTCACTCTACTTAGCTCGACACCATCAATTGTGATAGAAAAATTATCAGTTTTTTAATTACTAAATAACACATACCGTATTTTCCGGACAATAGGTCGCACCTTTTTGCCTAATTTGCATGCCCTGCGACCTATAGAGAGGTGAGACCTATTTATGGATTTTTCCCCATGTTTTTAGACCCATTTTTGGCTCAGATATGACCGTTTTTCATTTTGGCCAAAAATGGTGCAGTACCACTTTTGCCGCTAGGGGCGCAGGCACCAGAACCGTAGTGGCTGGCTTCAGAAAGGCTGGCATCCTCCCACCGTCAGCTGGAGCTGCTGAGGACTCAGACAGCGGTGAGGAGGAGGAGATGGAGGGACAGGGACCTTTGACGATGGGAAACCTTCCTCGTTCTCTGGCTGAACTTTTTGCAAGCGACACAGAGGACGAGGAATTCGAAGGGTTTGAATAAACAATTTGTTTGAATAAAAACCATAAAATAAATATCTGTTACTGTCATCTTTATGGGCAGGTGAGCGTGTAGTAATTTTAAAGCCGCTTTATTTATGTCGTTGTAACCGTCAAAGTGCATTTATTAAGAAAAGTTAAACTGAGACACACTCTTACAATAATGTCCGCTAACAAAATCTATTTTAGGTGTTTATCTTGCTAAAATTAAAAGCATTATTATTATCATTATTATTATCATTATTATTAAAAATAGATGCAGGTCTGTTCGCTCGCTCACAGCGGGTCTGCTCTGTGGGTGCGCTCACTGGTTTTGTTTACGTGGTAGCGAAACTATTTAAATTCAGCTGATTTGACCATTATAATCATTTTATTAACAAAAGTTAAACTGAGACACACTCTTACAATAATGTCAGCTAACAAATATATTTTTTAGGTGTTTCTGTTGTTAAATTTTAACGAAATGCAGGGTTTCCACCCGCTGCGCACACGTATCATCAGACGTAGCGAAACAAATTTTTAAATCCAGCTCATTTCACAATTACGTTCATTTATTAAGGAAAAGTTCAGCTCAGACACATGTTTGCTATAATTTTTAGCAAACAAATAGTTTTTTTTAAGTGTTAATCTTCTTAAAGCCTTGCTGTGCGCTCCTGTGGCAGACATTTGCAGCAGAGCTAAACACTCGGACCACATTTCCTGGTTGTCTCAGCGGTGACGCGTCACGTCAGCGGTGGGTGCCGCGTTATGTCGGCGGTGACGTAGGTGCGACTTATATAAAGGTGCGACCTGTTTATGGATTTTTCCAATTTATTGACAATAATTGGACAAAGCGACTTATAGAAAGGTGCGACCTATAGTCCAGAAAATACTGTAATTTGTTTTGTCTAAGTTCAATGATAACTTGTTTAACCTAAACCAAGTTTGTAATTTTACAATCTCCTTTTTTAGCAAAAGATTTTGAGTGGAGAACTTAAAAGTTCATATTTTAAATTAAAAATTATTATTATTATTATTGTAGAGTCTATTAAAATCTTTCCTGTAGTGCAATTTTCATAAATCACGTTTTTCACGTTCAGCTTGTCGTTGCCGCCGTTTATACGTTCGAAACTGTTTTAGTTGATAAATCAAATTAGTTTGATGAATTTATTATCACCCGCAGTGTCCCCTTCACATTTACCATGAAATATTAGTTCACCCAGCCGTTTACATTTATTCAAGAACAAATCCATAGGGGAATACCACTAGAAGTCCACTCCGGGTTTTCCTGGCTACCTACAACATCTCACCACACGGTGTGCAGTGTTTGTCCTCGGTCACTTGGCAGGGTACTCATTTCTGAGTTTTTTTTTTTGTCGATGGGAGAGGAGGAGGAGGGGGAGACACCTCTGTGTTGCACGTTAGCTTAGCGCTACGTTAGTGCCAGCAATTGTCCACCGGGGTGGGATTAGGATGTGTGAGAGAAGCGAAGCGATATGTCTGTAGCATCTTAGCTAGTGCATCTGTATTGCACGCTACTAGCTTAGCACTACCAGTGTTGCCAGATAGAATCCAGGTTTTCCAGCCCAAAAATCTGTTAAACACCGCCGAAAAACCGCCCAATCAGAAAGTGTCACGTGACACATCACATACAGCAAAGCGGGGGGGGGGATAAGAGTTAGGTCCTCTGGATGGGTTAAAAAATTGTAGAAACGCTTCTTCTTTTATCCAACAGACTTTTTCTTTTTTTACTTCTGTATTTACAAAAAAAAATTATATATATATATAAAATCACACACACACAGTACCCCCAACTCCTGTAAAGATATATCGGTGTTTATTTGTTCAATGTGATTAATCAAAACCAGTTAAATGTGATCATTGGTGCTCTTTATTAAGAAAATCAACATGTCACATTTCAGGAACTGATTATTATAGACACATTAAATGTTCACTAATGAATATTTCTATATTTATCATCACAGTAATAGTGTTACACACATTATTAGTTGTTAACACTCAAAATTAGTGTTTACCTATACTGTAACCTAAACATTTAAGGAATAAACATTTTTATTAATCACTTTAAAAGTTATAAATGTTGTCTTTGGTGCATGTTTGCTTTCCAAATATATGTCCAAATGTCATTCACACGGTGTGTGTGAATGACAGGCATAAAACACTTTGTAAAACGGTGCTTTATGAAGTTCAGTCCGTTTCCTTCTATCAGTTGACCGGCAGTTCTGCCACATCCAATATGGCGGCCGCTCTGACGTACCGCCGCTACGGACCAGCCCACTCAACGAGGCGTCCACTAACTGCCTCACCAGTTCTCTGTTGGGATCGCCCTGGCAGATGACAATAGCCAATCAGTGATGGAGAAAGGTCAGAGGAGCTTTGCTATGAAATAATGATGAATGATTGTTTGAAATTCATTTAATAGTTAACTCAGAAACCGCCGATCTGACTCCAAATCCGCCCAAATTATCACCACCCGCCCGAAGCTATTTTTAGCCGCTAAGTAGAGAGTGAAAACCGCCCAAATGGCGGTAAACCGCCCAATCTGGCAACACTGAGCACTACGTTAGTGCTGGCAGTTGTCCACTGGTGTGTGTGTGTGTGTGGGGGGGTATATGCATGAGAGGAGTGGATCGTGCTTTATTCACACAAGGAGAGCTGTTGGGTCAGGCTACTTCTTAGCTGCTCTAAATTAGTATTGAATCAAGTGTTTACTTATGTAGGTAAATGTAGATGTTTGACAACCTGTTAAAATACACCAGAATGCAGGAAATGACATCTACTTTATTCAAAATTTTATGGGGAGGACCACCCAGAACCCCCAACCACCGTGTCACCAATGCTCACCTGCCACCAAGATCTGCAACTGATAAACTTTTGAAGCCAAACTAATTGTATGAATGGGTGGATGGCTGGTACTGTAAAGCGCTTTGGGGCTCCTCACAGGGGGCTGGAAGGCGCTATATAAGTAAGCTCCATTTAATTCAAGATGGCTGCCACATCCAGCTGATTTAATAAACCAGACTGTTTTACGGACATTTTGCTAAAATCATCAGTTCACGTTTAGTTTACTGATCTCCCGGCAGACTGGCGCAGCACCGCATATAAAATGTTCATTCTCCTGTTTATCTGTGGCCGTGCAGCGACCTGGACTCAACTGAGAAAACAACAACAACAAAATAAACAAAGTATACAAACCTGTAGAGGTTTAATGTCAGCTAATGCAGCGTTCCTTCATGCCAGATTTCTGTTTTTGATTTTTTTTATTTTTTTATTATAGCCTGAAAAATGACCATCTGGTCCTTGGTTTGCAGCTCCTGGAAGCTTTGACCAAACGTAATGCAAAATGTAAATTTAATGTATTTTAGACCCACGGTAAAGAGAAATGAAAAGATTAAAGATTTAGCCGTTTTCTGCAAATGTTTGAAAGAAAACCATAAAACAAGGAAAAAATAACGTTTATTGGCTTTAGTTACTTCTGACTTCCTGCCTTACAGGGGATCTTTGAAATCCACCTGAAATTATTTGGAATACCTTCAGGACAAGTTGCCAAGAAGAAATATGGTGAATATGAATGAATTAATGAATTCATTCATTCATTCATTAATAGAAAGAGCGAGAGAGACACAGAGACAGACAGACAGACAGACAGACAGACAGACAGACAGACAGACAGACAGACAGACAGACAGACAGACAGACAGACAGACAGACAGACAGACCTAATTAGTTAAAAGTAAATACTGTACATTTGTTTTAAATTAAATTTTTAATAATTCACAATTACATATCCAACAAAATGACCATATTTAGACATACTGTACTTTAAATGTATGATATATATTTTTCTAAAATTACAAGGAAACTCACAAACCTGCAGAGTTCAGGGTTAACATTTTGGGGGGAAATTGGTGTTAAATATATTTTTTGCACTTGTTTACATGAATTTGATATTTTCTTTAGCCCTAAAATGTCAAAACATTATTAAATGTTCAAATTCGTTAAATAATTTTAGTTTTATAAAGTCACCCCCACTTGCTGGAAACAAAAGCCACTTCATACGATTTTGAAGTGGCCAATGAGCCACCAGTTGATATGAACCATTGCTCCAGGTTTTGTGGCTCTGGACACATTTTGTTTTAGGTGAAACATAGAAATGTCTGTTTAGATGAAAAGCTTGGAGACCTTTGGGTTAGCGTTAGCCGTTAGCTTAGCCACAATGAAGACTTCTGCCTCAATCTTCATGCTCTGTTCTCTACGACTGTTAGACAGAACCTCACTTTAGTGGACTGAGTCATAATGTTGTTCTAACAACAATAAAAAATCCCTCTGTCATGAGGTACAAATACAGAACCAGAGCGACAGAACCAGAGTGTACGACAGAACCAGAGTGAGCGACAGAACTGGAGCGACAGAACCAGAGTGAGCGACAGAACCGGAGCGGCAGAATCGGAGTACAGAACCAGAGCGACAGAACCAGAGTGTCCGCACCAGAGCGTTCGCACCAGTGTTCGCACCAGAACATCCGCACCAGAGCGACAGAACAGAGCGTCCACACCAGAGCGTCCGTACCAGAGCGACAGAACCAGGGCATCCGCACCAGAGCATCCGCACCAGAGCGTCCGCACCAGAGCGACAGAACCAGAGCGTCCGCACCAGAGCGACAGAACCAGAGCGTCGGCACCAGAGTGTCCGCACCAGAGTGACAGAACCAGAGCGTAAGCACCAGAGCAACAGAACCAGAGCGTCCACACCAGAGTGTCCGCACCAGAGCGACAGAACCAGAGCGTCCGCATCAGAGCGTCAGAACCAGAGTGTCCACACCAGAGCATCTGCACCAGAGCGACAGAACCAGAGCGTCTGCACCAGAGTGTCCGTACCAGATCGTCTGCACCGGAGCGACGGAACCAGAGCGACGGAACCAGCGTAACAGAACCGGAGCGATAGAACCAGAGTAACAGAACCAGAGCAACAGAACCATAGCGACAGAACCAAAGCGACAGAACCAAAGCGACAGAACCAGAGCGATAGAACCAGAGCGACAGAACCAGAGTAACAGAAGCAGAGTGACAGAACCAGAGCGACAGAACCAGAGTACTGTAACAGGTTAACATGGCCGGTGTGCAAGACCTGGTTGGGGCCCGCTCTCGGTGCTTCCTGGCTCTGTCGGCGGATAGGCGGGCGCTCTTGGCCGTACCGTCCATGTGGGATTTTGTGTCTTCTTGGGCGGCGGGCTGACTGCGATTTGTGGGGGTCGTGGCCGCCCTGGTGGATGTGGGCTGTTGGTTCTGCTGTTGGCGGCCCTCGGGGCCGTGTCCCTCTCTGGTCTTGGCTCAACGGCCTGGCGGTCGGAGAGGTGTTTTCTTTTGCCTCGCTCCTTGGGTGGACCTTGGCGAACTGGGAGGGGGGGAGTGTAGGGTCAGCGGGGGAGCTGACTCGTTGCGGGAGCATTGTTTCTGCAGATATTTTCTTCCCATCCCTCACCACGCACCTCTGCCCTCTTCATCTCAAATTAATACATGTAGGGATTTTGAGACTTGGGTGTGCTTTACAACTTTTTTACATCTCTGTTGTTCAGAACCACCTGGGACTCAATTTTATTTTACACTTTAGACATTCACTCATAAACATCCTCATAAAAGTCACATATAGGGAATGGAATGAGCACTATGGTTATGGGTGGTGGGATGACATCACTCTCGCCCCCTGTGCCTATGCTCACTCACAATTATGCATTAGACATTAAGGGCCTGGGTTAGAGTTGGAGTGGAGGGGAAACTGGTATAATGCCAGCCTTTGCTCCTTCTCTTTCCTTTTTAAGTGCACTTTACAACAACACACACCAACAGCACATTTGGGGACGGGGGTGTGTGTGTCGGGGTCTAGATTTGTTAATTTCAATTTTATTTATTTATTTATTTATATAAATATATATATATATATATTATATATTTATATTTATTTTTTTTTTTCTCTCACCCCCCTGGTTGCCTGGCGGACATTCTGGGGGTGGGCCGTCAGGGGTTGTCCTGGGATATGGGGGGGTTCGGGGCCTGGGGGTTCGCCGTGGGCGGGGCTGGCATTGCGCTCTCCCTGGGGCTGCTTGGGCTCGGGTGTCCTGTCCTGTCGGCAGGGAGAGGGTTGGGCCGAATCTTGGATGTCGGCTACTCTCCACCCCAGAATGAATGGGCCTACCTCCTGGGTTTGGGTATGGGCTGCCCCATGTAGGGGGCAGGTACATGTCTTGGACCTAGGGGGTATAGAGGGTGCATCAGGATTATGAATGGAACGTGTCGTTATTGTTTGTCTTTGTGTGAGTGAGGATGAGGGTGGGTCTGAGTGAGTGTGTCTGTGTATGAATGTCTAATTGTCAGGCTGGGATTTGGACTGCCCCCTCTCTGTTACATCTGAGGCTACTTGGTGTTGCGCTCCTACCACGTGGCCCCCGGGTGGGTGTCCTTTTGCCTGCGGGCGGGCTGGGGGCCCTTGCTATCGCTTTCGGGGTTGGGCGCTTGGGCGTGTGTCGGCTCGGCCTGGTGGCTGCCTGGTGGAGCTCGGGTCTCTGGTCCTATCGGGTCTGGGCCTGAGGGGTGGGCGTCCCTGGTGCCCGGGCCTCCGGTGTCCGGGCCTGAGGCTATGTCAGTGCAACGGGCTCTTGCAGCGGGCTCCGGCGGGGGCCTGTGGGCTTGTCGCTGTTGGCCTCCCGGGGGTCATTGTGTGTGGTCACTGGTGGAGCTCGTCCGGTTCTCCCCCTTGGTCGGATCTGGGGAGTGGGCGAGTGGCTCGTCCTGTTCGGGTGGCCCTGGGGACTCTGGGCTCGGGGTCCTTCTTGGGGTCTTGGGCTTTGATCGCCCCTTCATCTGCCTCGGGCTTTGGGGGGACGGATCTCTGATGCTTCACAGTCGCTACTAAATGTTCTATTGGAGGAACCTTATTCACTTATGCATGCTCACAACCACACACAAATGGATGCAGGGATGTATAT
>JBBPBX010046531.1:9728-26562 GCA_038048925.1 Garcialebias charrua | reverse complement strand
AAATTATGTAAATTACCTTCACGCGAGCACGCGCAGGTGAGTAGAACAGGTGGAATTCATCACCCTTAAGCAGCCCGTTTACACGCTTTTCCTGTGGATAGAAGACTTTGTTGGTTCTGACGTGGCATGTTCGTACGAACGCTTCGTACGAACAAAAGTAGGAGTAATTTATGATAAGAATAAGAACATTTTCGTGCATGAGGGCCAATGTTTGTTCAATGGTCACAAACAGGAAGAGTAGGAGTTAGAATTAGCTTATTTTACATCCAGGTAAAAAGAAGACTACAGTATTTATTTTGGCATGTTATGTAAGGGTGCATTATGCAAAACATAATCACAGAAAGATGACAGACTTTTGAACAATGACTGAGCATGTAAGGGCACACAAGTCACAGGCATGTGATCCACAGTTAGTTTTAACAAATTATAGTTTACCTTTTCTAGCCAGTTTAGTGCTAAATAATTTTCAGTGACACATTATTAATCTATGAGTAGGTTTAAATTTAACTGAAGTAATACAACCTATGTTTTCTTTTAGGGAAAGATGAATTGTGCCACACAGTGATTAAATGTTATTCTAAAATTAATCTCCAATTTGTCCTCATCAAGCTTCTGGAAACAAGGACTGTCATTATTGTTGATATGTTACACCACAGGCAGTGAACAAGCAACGTGCCGCTTCCAAAAAAAGCCTGCTGCTCTTTAATGTATTAATTACCCAGAATTTATATTAATCACTCCACCGCGTTGCACAATTTATAATGTCTGCAGACTTGAGCCTCTCTTTATTCATGGTTTAATTTTGAACAAATACGAATTCTTCATTTTTAAAGTTTTTAAAAAGAGTTTAAAACAAAACTAGTTTGATCTTGGCGTTTTCATACCTTCACACACAAATTTGACGATGCTACTTCCTCCTCACAATCCCATTTATTTTATTTATTCACCCACACCTCCCCCATCCTGCATGAATGAACATGCTCAGCTTTCCCCCTCAAATTAGGGTCAGATATTCCTCACAGTCACCAACCAGGATTTAGACTGCAGATATGCAGCCTCAGAGGCTGAACACAATTTCAATGATTATGGACTTCTGCTTTTCCTGGTCACACACACAACAATAATAATCACAGCAGCGACTCTCACCCATGAGTTTCTGGTTGGGCCTCATTATCTTGCACAAACGCTCTCATCTAGATGCGTCGGCACCCGCCCCCACACAAACCGGCAGAATATCCAAGTACGGTAAATACTAAACCTTCTTATCTGAGTATAGATGAGGCAAAAAATTCAAACAAAGTTCATTAATAAACTATTGCCTAAGTTCATTCATAAATGGGAAGAAAAGAGGTTTCGATATCTATTTATACCGGTACTTCTATGAAGAGAAAAAGTCAGGGAGTTCCTGTTTTGTTTAAAACGAGAATGTAAATACAAAAGTTTCATCAACACTGTCCTCATCTGATCCTCATCTGTAGCAGTCTTATAGCTTGTGCCAACATGAATCATGACTTTTCTGCAAAAACGATAGAAACTTGAATAAAAAAGTAAAAAAAAAAATAAAAACAGGGTGGGTGTTTGTTGTTCTTCCATGATGAAGATGTTTCCCCATTTTAATCTGCTCCTATCTTCAGCATCGACTCCACTTTCACTCTGAGACAATATAGCAGTACGGTAATCCACTCCCGCCCTTTAGCGGATGACTGTCAGCTCCAGTGCCCCCCCATCCCCATTATGGATCACCAAAGAAAGCCCACCCTCTCCACAAAGAGTAGAATTGTGCATAGTGGAGGAGAGATGGTTTGGCGTCATCTGCTTTAAGTGTCAATCAGGAGTCTTGTGGTGGAGACTGCAAGAAATGTGATTCGTTGAAGAGTGTGGGGGTCGAACCATAACACTCTAAGCACAGAATGTACTTTGGCTTCTTTTGCATGTAAAAACCGAACAAAGCATACTGTAACGTTTGGATGCTGGTGAACCCATTGTGCAGGCAAGCTGGCGAGGACTCAGGATATAAAAATAAATGATTTATTAACAAAACAAGATAGCTGTCATGGCAGAAAAAACAAACAGGGATGGACAGGTCGTACTCACAGAACAGACAGGACATCAACGGTGAACAGCAGACAATGCCAGGACAAAGACTAACACAAAGACACAGACTTAAATTGAGGGAAACACCATTCAGACAAAGTGAAGGCACCTGTGAGTGATCACAGATGCCAGGAGACAGAGAGTGAAGACGCAGGACATAAACACGACATAAGATGGGGCTAGACACCAAAGAAACATAAACCTTAGCGACAAACCAAGGATCAGTGAAACACAGACATGAACATAACACCCAGGACAAAACCATAAATCCTACACATACTGTACAAGCTACAGTATAATACAAATCAATTGAATTTCAGTTTTTTTTTAACCATGAAATATTTGCCTTTATGTAACTGTACCTGTACAAAAAGCGAATGTGTCTCGTTGTTGACGGTGTGCCAGTGGTAAAACTCTCCGTCGTACCACAAGACCTTCCCCATTGGTGAGTTCTCTTTCGTTACAGCAAACATTTGCTTTGGGTTGCAGCACCCTGTCAGCATTTTCCTGTGCAGAGAGAATGGGATGATAGGTATCCAGATACAGTAGTTGGCCTAAAATGCATAGCAGCATAATTCACTTTTCTTCATTTGTAAATTATTAGGATTCCATTAATATTTAGACATTTAACCATGAGCTTTGTGTGATGTATATTGTGGTCAAATCATAGACTAAACATTGCAAACATTTACTGTAAAGACACTGATGGACTGAACAGCCATCATTGTCAGTTTCTCAATTACCGTAAGTTTTTTGGCATAAATTAGTATGTGTACGACTTATACAGCAAAGCGACATATTTATGTTTTTTCCCCATATTTATAACCCAATTTTTGGCTGAGATCTGACGATTTCATTCATTCTGACATGGAAAATATTGAACACTACCATTTTCGGCCACTAGAGGACCCTCGAATAATATGGCTAGCCAAGTGGCTCATTAATAGGTTAAAGTGGTTATTAATGAGACACTTGGCTTGCCATACAAAGCCACCCTCATCTCGTTCCAAAACTCCTGGAGCAAACGTCAAATCAGCTGCATTTTGCCGCAAAGCTCAAGCGAAATGCAGCTGATTTGACCATTTATATTAATTTTAATATTAAGGAAAAGTTCAACTGAGACACACCTTTCCTTTGCTATAATTATGAGCAAACAAATAATTGTTTTTAAGTGTTAATCTTATTAAATTCTTGTTAAAGTCCTCCCGTGCACGCTCCAGCGGCTGCCATTTGGCAGCCAGTCGATTTTTGGCTCAACACCGGCCCACAATTCCGTGTTGTCAGCGGTGACGCATAATAGATGCGACTTTTACGACAACACATTTGTGTGTCACCCCCCCCCACACACACACACACTTTATTAGACATATTTGGACTGATGCGACTTATACAGCGACAAGTACGGTATTAATAGGAAAAAAAAGAGGAGTTTTGAATCGCAAATTGACTGCACACAAAAAAGTTTCGAAGACCTACATACAGGACCCACGGATTCTCCCACAGGCCTGATGTGTCATTTTCTGTGATTACTGTAAGCATGAGGTTTAAATTAGGGATGTCCCGATCCGATCACGTGATCGAAAACCGGGTCCCGATCACGTGATTTCAGACTCGACTCGACTCGGGCGTTACACACCGATCAGGGATCGGATATATATGTGTATATTTATTCTACACACAAACGGGAATATTATATTAACTGTATGTTGTGTTACAGAGTCAAATTGTCTCGAAAAAGAACGTGCACAATATTTTAGCAACAGCGCCTGCCGTAAAGCGTGACTGTCGTAAAAAAGAAGTGGAACGCAGCATATTAGCTTAAGTGGTCGGATATATATGTGTATATTTATTCTAAACACAAACGGGAATATTATATTAACTGTATGTTGTGTTACAGAGTCAAATTGTCTCGAAAAAGAACGTGCACAATATTTTAGCAACAGCGCCTGCCGTAAAGCGTGACTGTCGTAAAAAAGAAGTGGAACGCAGCATTAGCTTTAAGTGGAGGCAGCGATTTATTCTAAACACAAACGGGAATATTATATTAACTGTATGTTGTGTTACAGAGTCAAATTGTCTCGAAACAAAACGTGCACAATATTTTTGCAGCCGCGCCTGCCGTAAAGCAGTGACTGTCGTAAAAAAGACGCGGAACGCGGCAGCTTGAAGGGAGGCAGCGATGTCTGTCGTGTGGAGATATTTTAAAGTGGATGACAAAGATATTGCGTTTGCAAACTGTGAGTTATGTACAGTTCGTATTTCAAGAGGAGGTACAGACAGTTCGTATTTCAAGAGGAGGTAAGGAAAAGGCTGCATTTAACACAACAACCTAAGTTTCTTATTTGTTTACATGCCTGCTCAGTATTTTAAGTTGAGCTGCTTATTTTAAATTAGACATTTTTATTTCATACTGTTACACTAAACTTCAACGTGAAGAATTTTTTTAAAATCTTATTACGGTACTTGATTGTTCAATCTACCTCACAGAAGTATTCTGTTAAATATTAAGGTAAATAATATAAAAATTAAGGGACATCTAGATCTGTTTCTTTTTTTTCCCTTCATTTTAAAAATGTATTTTAGAAGTATCGGATCGGGACTCGAAATCGGCCAATTCTCAAATTAAAGGACTCGGACTCGGACTCGAGGCCAAAAAAACCTGATCGGGACATCCCTAGTTTAAATCAGAATACAGCACAACTTACACAGTCCTTAAAAGGAGGACTCATAGAGGTTAACCGTTATGTTTTTCTTTTTTGAATGATGTCAGTTCTGGGAAATAACCCCCCACCCCAACATTGTTTAGTTGAATTTTTTCCAGCTGAAATAACTGAAAACAGGTCAACAGTGGGGATGGAAAGAAATTTTAGGATAAAGTAAGACAGTTTTAACTCAGTGGTGCGTATTTATGCTCAGCTTTGTTGAGTATGTATATGATCTTTTTGGTTTTGTTCACCTGCATGTTTATGTTGAACAAGTACCGTATTTTTCAGACTGTAAGGTGGACTTAAAATCCTTTACTTTTCTCAAAAATCGACAGTGAGCCTTATAATCCGGTGCACCTTATCCATTAACTCCGGTTGTGTTTGACCTCAAACTAATTTATTGTATGTGCTTATTGTGAACGAGTTGAATAAAGTTTGACTTGTTGGGACTGTTTTGTTTCACTTAATGCGCCTTCTAATCCGGCGTGCCTTATAGTCCAAAAAATACGGTACCTGCATTTTAAAAATGCATATCAATACAGTACAAAATAGAAAACACTGGAGTGAACTATTTCAAACTTCACCATCTGATAGAGTTCAAGAAAACCTGTTTTATGTTTGACTTCATAATAAGTAGCTCGACAGCGTGGTGGTTCTTTTGTTCTGCAGCAGCAGATTGTAGCACAAAGATTCCTTTGCATTTAAATTGCACTAAACATCTTCCATGCTTTGATGTTTTTTCCCCTCTTGTTCCAAAAATAACCTCTAATGCGCCTTATAACCTAAGAGAGAAGGTTTGGGTCGAACCTGTACAGATCGATGCCCGTCTGGTTCTTGTGCCACACATCCCCCTGCCTCAGCACCTCCTGCACGGTGTCTTTGTCGCTCGGCAGCCTGTAGACTGGGAAAGCGTAGAACCAGCAGAGCACCAGCACGCACAGGGCGGCCCACACCGACAGCTTGGCCCGGCAGCACCGCGCCAACATCTTTCCCTGCGTCCTGTCCGAGCGCCTCGGAGCCACCGGTGCGTGCGTCCGAACCCCTGGGTGGACCCGAGGCTGCGGGCTCGGCTCAAAGCTGCGAGGAGGTGGAGGATGATGGTTCACGCATCTGTCTGGAAATCAGCTTGCGGGTTGATTGTCACTGCGGCGGTGCGCTGTGCGGGAATCCACCGCGCTGTGCGCATCACCATCATCATCATCACAGCCTGCTTTCTTCTGACGAACCGGGCGGGCTCCCCCCAAAACCAGCGTCCCCCTGCATCCCAGCACAAGGCTGTCCTCAGCACCCCGACCCCCAGCTCTCCTCCCCCCCCGTCTCTATGGGGGGGCTCCTCGGGCCTCTCTTGTGGCCCCTGCAGGAAGAAATGCGGCGCGCGCAACTGAACCGGGCCAGTCCAGTTACACCTCCCCCCTCTTTCTCCTGTCAACACCCCTTCCGTCCACACAAAGTGCTTCTTGTGGGGATGCGCGACGGAATTAAAAATAAAAGAGGCACAGGCAGGGTAACGGAAGATGGCTTTTCAAAGTAAAAGCACAGGACCTGTCCTCAGAACACGTCTGGGTTAGAAATCTTATTATATATGATATCTATGGTCTGGGTCCCCATGTCGGACGATTTGAAACTTTACTCTGCTTATCTATCTACACACTAAAAACTTCTGGGTTAAAAACCATCTTATTTTGTAACCTAGACCGGGGTCAACTCATCAGGTTGTACAGCAGCAAGCTGTTGTCCTAGAAATAGGTTAAAATTACTAACAGAAATAGAGCTAAAAAAAGGTTAAAAATAACCCAAAATCTTGCTAACTGTTATTATTTACCAGAGTCAGAGAGTCAGAGAATCTTTATTGTCATTTGCACCGCATGTGGTGATGAAACGAGATTATGTACAGGGTCCCAGTTACATTCAACAACAAAATGTAAGAGAAAAACAGTAATAACATCTAGGATATAACTAAGAAAAACATCAACTAGAAATACACTAAGCACTAATGTAATAGAAAAACATCATTACAAACAGCAGCACGAACATGAGTCTGTATGAGCAGATGGTCACAGATGAACACAGCAACAAGAAAACAGATCAGCATCAGCATGATGTGATATTTTGCAGTGTTTATTCTTATTATTTATTTATTCATGAGTCTAACAGCCTCAGGGTAGAAGCTGTTCCTCAGTCTAGTGGTTCTACATTTGATGCTCCTCAACCTCCGTCCTGAGGGGAGTGGGGCAAAGAGTGAGTGTGCTGGGTGAGTGGGGTCTTTCATGATGCAGGTGGCTCTCTTCCTGCATCTGGAGGTGTAGATGTCTGTGATGGTGGGGAGACTGACTCCAACATCTTCTGTGCAGCCTTCACCACTCTCTGCAAAGCTTTTCTTTCTGCAGCTGTGCAGCCTCCATGCCACACGTTGATGCTGGAGCACAGGATGCTCTCCACTGCACACCTGTAGAAGGAGGTGAGGACTGAGCTGCTCAGACCAGCTCGTCTCAGCCGTCTGAGGAAGTAGAGTCTCTGATGACCTTTCTTGATCAGGCTGGTGGTGTTGTTGCTCCAGCTGAGGTTATTGTTCATGTGTACACCCAAGTACTTGTAGCTGGAGACCACTTCCACCACTGATCCACTTATGTTCAGTGGGGTGTGTGTGTGTGTGTTTGTTTGTTCCTTCTGAAGTCCACAATCATCTCCTTTGTCTTCTTCACATTGATGTGAAGGTTATTCTCTAGCACCAGCTAATATTAGTCCATGAACCAACTGAAGTTGCTAACAAAGCCAACCATGTTTAAAATCTTACAAATTGTTTTTACCATCTTCTCTTCATAAGATCTTACAGCAGAGGTCCAGTCGGGTTCAGTTTGGTTAACTTTAAAATGTCAGATTGTGAAAAACTGCTCAAACCAACCCAACATCTGAGCCAGCAGCTTTTACAACCGAGTTACCAAAATGACTCAGCAGTTTTCAGTGCTGGTCCACCATCCATCCATCCATCCATCCATCCATCCATCCATCAGTGAAGTGTACAACAGGTGAGATGACTCTTTTGGAATCGGTTGCTCACATATGAACCCAAAATAGAAGCTTAAATTTCAATTTAGCTTTTTTTTTAAAGGCACCACTTAATCAACTCCTCTTCTTTAAAATCAAAATAAAACATGTATTATCTTACCTTTATTTTAAGATGAATGAGTTTGGAAAAATGACAAGTTTAGAAAAATTCTTTATTTCTGAGATATGATCTTCCACCCATGCACGCTAATCTGCATAAGAACGCAAAGGATGTTTCATTGTCCCTATGGGGCAGCACTGCCCCCTATTGGTGCGGCAAGGTACTTTCGGCCTCACCCTGTGTATTTTCAACGTGCATTTTTATCGATTATAAAGAAGAAATATGCCACATTCATTCAATATATTAGACAGAGTGTAGAACATCAACATGTGCAGCACATGTGTAATAAAACATGTATAGGCGGTATAAAAAGAGACAGCTGAACATGCACCAACCCCCCACTTCATATTTTGTACATGACACAGCGCCCCCAGAGGTGAACCAGAGCACTACACCACCTCAGCCCACATTGTTTGAAAAGGCAATGTGTAAATTCTGCAATTTTGACCACTGAAGCGTTGAAATAATTCAGAAAACTTTTATAAAACTGTTTTATAGAACATTCAAATGGTATTTTCTCTTTTCATTGTTAGTATTTTACTTGTCATAATGACAGGAGAGGCATAGCGTCACCTGACTGCACTGCCAATGCATCCATCCATCATTAAGTCTCACAATTTGTTTAAAATGACTATTTAAAAAGTCTACCCAGTCTGACACATTATGTATAATTTTAGTCCCAACAAGTTGATTTCCAGAAAGCTGAAAACTTCTAGTAAATGAAGGAGGGTGCATTTCTCAGTGTCTTAATTGTTTTTATCTTTCTTTCTCAAATACTGTACAGGACTTCCACATATTATTTAACTGCTATAGAAATTTATTTACCTCATCCTTTGTCCTTTTCTTGTCTATTAAAAAAAAAAAACTAAACGTGATGTACTGTATGCTGTTGTCATGGTCATATACAAGGACTGGACAGATAAAGGAAGAGAAAACAGGCAAAGCTAAAACAAATAAATAATTAAAAATAAAAACTGCTTGGAGACATGTTGATTAGGAGCACTTTAACATAGGCTCCAGACATCTTTGCCTTGTACAGTATTTTGAAGTCCTCCTTTCACAGTTTTGATTCAGTCTTTCCAAAGGCTGCTGCAAGGTTAAAGGATCCATTGCTTGGGCCCCGTAGTGTGAGATGTTGCCTCCCTCTACTGGACTTTATCTACAAAAAAGTGAAGAACAAGATGTTCATACATCACACAAACTCACTGTCTGTAACTCTGCACATTTTATCATCTCCTTGTAATTTGTATGCATTCTAACAGCTGTGTTTGTAATTTTGCATGCATTCTAACAAGATGTGTTTGACTGGCTAACAGTTATGTAAATTGAATAAAAAATGAATCATAAAATAATAAGGAGGATCATAAAAATTTCAGTTACCTGTATTCTACTCCACAAACCCCAAGTCATAAATATGCATTTTATTCAGTGGTGGGCACAGCTAACCAAAAAGTTAGCTTCGCTAACCCATATTCTGCTAACTAAAAAATTAGCTTCACCAACACCAAACTGTTAAACAGGTAAAAAAAAAAAAAAAAGGGCGGAAGATAACTCTAAACCAAAAAGACGACTATCAGAATCACACTTCTTCATCTCCTTCCAGTTGAAGCTGCGTCAACCAATCACGTCTTGTCACATGTACACGTAATCAGCCAATAGCAGTGCCTAACGGACTCTTTGAGACACGCCCACAACAGACAGAAACAAGCTTGAGAATTTTGTTAGCAAACAAAGTTGGCCAAACCTAATTTAGTGGAAGCTAATTCTGCTAACGGTTTCCAAAGTTAGTTAAAACGTTAATCAGCTAAACGGAAAATTAGTTCCACTTTTAGCTGTTAGCGGATTAGCAGCACGGTACTGCCTACCACTGTTTATAGGTATTTAATTGTTTGGCAAATGTGAAAGCCTTGTGTTTAAAGCAATGTTGTTCTGATCCACTGTGGACAAAGGGCCCAATTTTTATTTAACTATTTATTTCATATAAGAGAAAACTGTGTGCGTGCATGCGTGCTTGCATGCATGTGTAATCTGAATCTTTTAGCTAGCAGCTGGGCTTTCTCCCTGAATGCATTTGACATTGAGAGATATTGATGCATTCAGTGTTGTCTTTCACCTGCTTGTGAGGGCACTCAAGGCAAATCAACGCATACATAAAAATAACAATAATGGAGTGAGAAAGGTCATAAGCCACAGATAGAAAAAGCTACCTCTTATTAAATCTGGTTTAATACGCTGCAGTATCATATCAAAGTGAGGTGTTGAGAAACATAGCCTGTATTGGAGGGCAAAGTCAAGGTTGGTCACACAGGGACACTATAGCAGTCTGCTTGGCTGAAGTCATGTGTCAGCTGTTCTTTGTGCTGAGTTCGCAAACAAAGGTGTTTCTATGTAGGTCTGTATGAGATATAAACTGTGAAGAGAGAGAAGAGAAGATCTGAGATGGTAAGAAAGTAGTTGCTGTGCTGCAAACTACTAATTCAAAATATAATGCAACACTTGTAAACAAAGCTTTCAGATATGGAAATATGGTAGGAGTGTATTTGTTTTGTAAAAAATAAAGGGCTCCAAATCTTGTTCTTGAAGTTTTTTTTCCGTAAAAATGATTTGATGATGAAAAATCCTTCACTTGAAGTTGACAGTGACACATGTAAAGGAGCACAAAGTAAAATTTAAAATTGCACAGAAGAACCAAAGCACAAGAAGGAAAAACAATTGAGATGTTCGACATTTTAACCTCAAACAAACCCTCACTACCGTAATAATGTTGAGAAGCTGAGAACAGAACTACCAGTTACTAAACCAATTCAGATTTATTTAACTGGAGAAACTGCCTTTTTATTTATTTATGCAGCCTGGATGCTGAAGGCTAAATGACAAACTGTGTTTGTAAATCTACAAGAAATATAAAAGAAGAATTCTCACTAAAAATAGATAAAACTTTACTCAAGAGCAGGGGCGATTCTAGAACAGGACTTTTTGGGGTGCTGCTTAGCCCCCAGCGTTGACAATGACTTGGAACAACGCAGTGGCCATTGGTATCAGACGCATTTTTAAATTGGAGGTGGGTGGGGGTCAATGGTCGGGGGCGGGTCTGTGGGGGTCCTACCCCAGAAATTTTTGAATAAAGTAGTAAATGCCATGTCCTGCATTCTGGTGTATTTTAACGGGTTTTTACCATACCATACCATACCATTTTATTTATAAAGCACTTTGAACAGGAACAAGTCCTACACAACTACATTAACCTACATAAGTAAATGCTTGATTCAGTAACTATTTTAGAGAGCATGGCACAACACAAAGTTGTGCTAAGCTAGCAGCGTGCAATACAGACACGCTAGCTAAGATGCTACAGATGTAGCACTCCACTTTACATTACACAACCTGTTAAACACTTTGTACAAAATCATTTAGTGTTAATTGATCATAACAAAGACTTATGCAACCAGAAGTTTCAACATACTGTATATAAAACACACTAGCTTAGTTTAATCATTAAATGCAATTATCACAAAAAAAGGAGGGTTTACTTGCAGTTTCCTTCGTACAGACGAACATGTGTTGTTTAGTTTAACTGTTATATTCAGCAGCTGATGAGGTCGACCGCAGCGCTTTATCCATATTTTATGTTTCTTGACTCAGTTTAGGTTTTGGACATGGGATAAACTGTACTACATCCTCTAAACACTCTGGGTAACACTGTCTGAATTACATATTCGCCAATGACAACGTTTATCCATCTTTTCTGATGATTTTTCATGAAGTCAAAACCTGACAAAGTAATCTGAGAAAAAGGGGGTGGAGCTCTGCGGTAAGGGGCGTTTCCCTTCAAGGACAAATTGAGATTGCCGATTGGTCAGTTGCCGACAAGCCTGATGGATTGGATTCCTTAAAAAAAAAAAAGAAAAAAAAGAATCATATATTTTACCTGCTGGTTTAAGAGTGTCGTCATTTTTTCCGTTTTTTTTATTGCAAATTTATTCAATAATTTGGGGTCAATCTAAGATTTAAGAACTGAGTTTCCTTACAAAATCCTAATGATGGTTTCTTTATTTTTTAGGGGTGCCGAGTTAAAAGTTAGGCGTGATTGAGAACCCCCATAAAGCGGCTAAATCACCACTGCTCAAAAAGGTAAATATAGCAAAGGTTAGCAAAAAGTATAAAAAGCTAGCTAAAAGAAAACAACAAAAGCGAAGCTAAAAGCTATTAAGTAGCAGAACGGTTGCTAAAAGTAGCAAGAAATCAAAAACAGAGCAAATGTCCTGAAGCAAATTTCAAAGAGAAGCGAAGGAACAGAAGCAATCTCAATGTTTTTTTTCTATGGGGGAAATATTTGTTAAAAATAATTAAATATTAAAACAATAAATGTCACATAAACCTCCAATGCTTATTGTAACAAATATACTCGTCTCCTGAATGAGCTGGATATTTTTATGGATGAATGGTCAAGTTAAGACAAAGAATGCAGAGGTAGATTGAGCACAAAAGATGTAGGCCTACCAAAAAGCAGCCTCCCTAATGTTCTTGTGTTGGGCTCTGTCTGTGTAGCAACAGAGGGGAGTTGGGTTGCATCAAGAATAGCACTCCCACCTGTTGAGGATTTCTTAAAAAAGAAAAAGAAAACAATAAAAAGACAGGGCATTTGTTGTTTTCTGCATTTAGTCGTCTTTAATTTGTTTTTACTTCTCTTTGCAGTAATATATTTGTAGCTCCCATTTCTTCCACGAAGGAGTGGAGGCAGAGCTGAATAATATTTTCCAGCTATTGTGCTATAGTAATGGCAAGTGTCAAAACACTAACCCAAACAAAAACAAGTGAGAAATTAAGTTAAATCATAACCTCTTCTTAGGTGCCTAGAATTGAATAAAATATGAAAAGTATAGGGATATAGTTCTCAAAATGTTCCCCCCTCCTAAACTGCTCACACAAGAAAGCCCGACATGACCTTTTACTTTAACCTCCATGTTGTCCTAATCTCAAAAAAGCCTTCACAACTCAGGAGAGCAGTTCATCACAGACTGTCCTTCAGCCAAAAACATCTTAGCACTTGCTCCGGCTTTCTTTCAGTATAAGCTGCTAGAAAGATTAGAACATTGATGCTGAGTGGGCGAGGCAATTAGCAAAAAGTGTCTGAGCTCAGGTCAAGATAAGCAACCACGCTCCGAAAGATTTAAATCATCATGACAAGGAACAGTTGAAAGCACACGCAAATAGAAAAATACTCAAAGACCCTCACATACCTCAGAGTTTTGAATTTATTATCACAGCTGTATTAGGATTAAAACAGGATTTTCCATTTATCTACAAACAAGTACAACTTTGAATATTGTACAAATCAAAAAGTCGCTTTTATTCATTTGAATTAAATCATATGCCATTCTGTGAGCAGTATTTTAAGAGTGTTATTTCTTCTCTTTAGAGCCAGAGCCCAAGAAGCCAAATATAATCACACTTCAAGAATTTCAATTTGAATGTTGTTTTATTGATACATTTTTTTTCTTGATCTGTTCATTTTTGCCTGCCAAAATACAAAGGTTTTGCTGTATTAAAGTAATAGTACTTTATACTACTTTGCCGTGTTGCTTTCACTGAATAAAGACTGTCCCATGGTGCTTCCCGTACCTGCACATGTGCATTTTTTCTTAAGCCCAAAGAGTCATTTTAACTTAAGCTTTGAGCTTTTTTGCTCCATGTGCTATAGGAAGATGTAAATCTTTTGAAACCACTGCCATCCAACAACTATCTGGAGAAACCAAAGCTTCAGATAATTGGTCTTTTAGTTTAAAGCTGCTATATGTAACATTTCAACATGCTGGCACTTAACCCACTTGAAACCAGTTTATACGTTTGCCTAGTTTAAGGGATTGAAACATTTCGTAGTATAACCAGCAGTTTTCTAAAGCTGTGTTTTTATTAACAGTCAGTCACAGATTATTTATTTACCGTATTTTCCGGAATATAGGTCACAGCTTTTTATTATTTTTGCATGCCCTGCGACCTATATTCAGGTGCGACCTATTTATGGCTTTTTATAAAATAAGCTGATTTGTAATAATTTATTAACAAAAATTAAACTGAGACACACTCTTACAATAATGTCAGCTAACAAATATATTTTTTAGGTGTTTATCCTGCTAAAATTATTCATTTATTAAAGAAAAGTTCAGCTCAGACACATATTTGCTATAATTTTTATCAAACAAATAATTGTTTTTAAGTGTTAATCTTCTTAAAAGCCTTGCTGTGCGCTCCTGTGGCAGACATTTGCAGCAGAGCTAAACACGGTCCACATTTTGACGTAGGTGCGACCTATATTCAGGTGCGACCTATATATGGATTTTTCCAATTCTTTGGCAATAATTGGACAATGCGACCTATATTCAAGTGCGACCTATATTCCGGAAAAATACGGTTCTTGTTTATGATTAGTTGCCATGTTAAGAAATTAATAATAAAAAAATGTGCAAGTGAAATGAAGGATTTGTGTCAGTCTTAAGTGAGCTGCTAACATTGCTACCAGTTGAAAGCAAGTGATAATAGGAAAGGGGACGTGACTATTTTTAGAATATGATTGTGAGCTTCTGTCATTCATGACGGCTTTACAGTAGTTGTGCATTGTGCTCATCTACAGTGCATTTATAACTTGGATAACTTTAGCTTCAACATATGAATGCGAATGAATAATTATACTTGCCCCAGAGGATCATTTTCTTCTTCCACTCAAAGCTATAAGCGAAGTTGGTTTGGTCTATTTATGTCAATATGCTGTGAGCACGCTCCTCTAATTAAAATGTCAATATTCATGTTTGTTTATATGTTTATTTTTCAGGGGATGAGTTCTTTTTTTTTTTTTGCACCAACAGACAAAATCTAGACAATACCATTAAGGTAATACTCATACAGGATAATTATACTCCACCCTGGCATTGTCACAGTTTCAGAGAGGTGGGATTCCATGCAGGGTCTCCTGCCAGCACATTCTTGAGACCATATCTGCCGTTCACTCAGCACCCCCCTCATATAAAAAGACAGCCATTGTCTGAGGAAGCGGCTGTTCCAACGCTTTATGCCGCTGCAGACGTCTATTCTCAGGTAAAATTGCTTTGGGGGGTTTAAAAGTAGGTTTTCATGGTTAGATTTCCAGCTTTCAGTGCAGTTTAAAGTTTAAAATTAGTCTGTTTTTTTGTGTATGGTGAACTATTTCTACAGACTTTTGTATATTATAATGTTTTAGATAAAATTATTAAAAAGTACTTCTATTATTAGCTGTAATTATTAGTCAGTGTATACATTTCAGCACGTTTCTTACTGAACGAATCTGATCACTTCATATTGTCTCATTTGTCTGTTTAGTTGTTACAATAGATTTTTCGATGTCTTAATCTGCGCCAGAGACTTTGACGAACCTAAATCTACTCGAGACAATTATTCTTGTCTTGTCCTTACTTGTTCTGTCAAAGGATGTTTGTGCTGGATGGCTCAGATGACATGATGGATCAATGGCACTTTTTTTAAAATCATCATTATTGTGCACTTCTGTTTCCCCTCAGGTGTTTGATTGTGTGATTAAAAGTTGAGTGAGGTACATTCATTTTTATCCATAGATTTTTACGTTTTCTATAACCATTCTCCTATAGTGGTCTCATTTGTCCCTGTTTGCTGTTTCAGGAGCTCCACAGACACAGAGCCATGAATCCCAAGGGGGATAAGGTGAGCCAGCTATGTCCCTGTGCTAATCCCTTGCACTGACAGAGGACACACCGTCCTTACAGACATTGCAATGATGTGGCTGTGGTATCTGCCAGAACTGCTATCAGCATTGTTGAGAGTTTTCCACTTGACTTCATCCTATTATTAAAGCATTACCTTTTATATGTAGCTGCTGGAACTGGTAACCAGTTGGCCAATTGATTTTTCAATTAATTTTATGTCATACGAATTGTCTTAAAGGGTCTTGCTTCAACTAATCAAGATAGGGGTGATTTTTATATAACATCTCAAATAAGTTTTGAAGTCAATATTTGGTTTTAGTATAAGATGGTGCTTTTGCTGGTTCAAGGAGTTCAATGTTTTTTTTATACCTTCAAAAGCAAAATACAGGTAGTCCTCGACTTACGAGATCCGTTCCTATACGCGTCGCCGTAAACCAAATTTCGACGTAAGTCGGAACATACGTACATACTGCACCTTATACGTACAGTACTGTATTTTACCAAGCGCTTAGCCTATCCTAACACAGTACCCTACATAATTATCAAAAAACACATACATTTGGGAGCCATAATGAAGGGAAAAAAGAGTTAATTTCCTACTGGGATGCTGGGAAGCCGTTTCCTCCGTCCCTCCTCCATATTCTCTATTGCGTTTATGACGTAAAACCGCCGCGCTCGGTCCATCTGCCGTATTCTCTATTACGTTTACGACATAAAACAGGGTTCACAGTACGGTTTTGAGTTTTGAATGTCCAGAGGACCAGACTTAGCTTTTTTAGAGAATAATGTGTTGCATTCCTCGCCGCTACGTTTACTACACTGTAAAAAAAAATCCGTAAAAAAAACAGGTAAATGTACTGTGGAAGTGTGAAGGAATTTTCCGTTATCATTTTTTACAGGGGTTTCTCCATTTTTTTTTTCGCACAAAGCACCCTGGGAACAAGAACCTTTGAGAAGAAGCGCGAAAGAGGACTCCATTTACCTGGCACCCTAGATTAACAGAAATTTATGTAAATTATACATTAAAAAACTGTTAAATTACGGGAAAAATCCGTTTTAGGGTTTACGGAAATATCTGTAAAAAAACGGAGAATGTACTGGCAGAAAATTACCAGGACATTTTCCGTTTTTTTACGGATTTTTTTTTTACTGTGTAC